>PVLD010003297.1:0-145431 GCA_004027595.1 Dinomys branickii | reverse complement strand
ATTGGTTAGATACTCCCTACCTAGTGACCTGGGTGAGGTGTGTAAGACTGCTCCCCCACCCTCCCAGGGTTCCCTGCAGGTATAGGGATGGATCTCCTCCCCCACTCGGTGATCTGGTCGCGAGCGCCGATATCTCACCAGTTATTGGAGTCCCTGCAGGCATGAAGGTTCCAAGGTGCCAGTCTATCCTTTGGGGCTTACTGCGCGGCCCGCCCGATGCGCACGAAACGTGAGACCGCTGGGCGTTGCCGCCGCCCGAGAGCCGATCTCTGTCGGGAGTCGCCGGAGAGCTGCGCCGGGTCGGGGGGCGGAAGGGATCGAGCTGTCTGTATTCTCGGGGCGCTAGGACCCAGCAAATCTTTCTCTCCGCTCCCGGCGGCGTTTGGGGCCCTCCGCGCGGCCCGCCCGACACGCGCGAAACGTGGGATTGCTGGGCGTCTCCGCCGCTAGCAAGCCGATCTCTGTCGGGAGTCGCTGGGGGGCTGCACCGGCTCGACAGGCGGGGGGGACCAAGGCGGCCGCGCTCCCACTGCGCTTGGACCGAGCCAAGCTTCTTCCCCGCGGGGATCGTCCCTGGCTCCCAGCGTCTGGGGCTTTCCCACGTCTCGCCCCAGCAGCCTGGTCCGCCCTACCACATCTCCCCCGGCATCTCAGAGAAATACGCCCAGTTTAAACTTCCCAGCCGAGGTCCCGGCATTCACGCTCGCCAAGTCTGTCTCGAACTGGTGGTGTTTATTAAGGAGGTTCGCTCCCTTGCTGCTCACCTGGTCGCCATCTTCCCCGGATCCTCAACAACGTGTCTTTTAAAAACAAGGACCATGTTAGTATGTTTCAGCTGTCAGTCATCCATAATCAAGCTCACAAATGACAAACAGAACACTCTTTGATGAGTAAAATTTATTTTTACATATTGATAGCAAGTTGGGAGGGATGACTGGGTTAATAAATAATTTTGTAGAGAAAAAAATAGTTATTTTAAAAATAGATTTCCTTGATTAAAATAGAGTAGAAGTCCCAGGTGACCTTCAGCTTCATTCTGTGCTCCAGCGCCGGGTAATGCCTACATGCCAAGCCCTGTACCGGATAATAAGGGCAGAGGTACCAGATAATAAGGGCAAAAGGCCCTAGAAAGAAACAGACAGCTCTTGCCTGCAGAAGGCTTACAGTTGTGGCAGGGCAGTACAGTATGGAAACGAAAATAAAAATTTCCGAATCCAAAAAATGAAATTGAAGCATTAATAAAAGGAAACAATGCAAGAGAAGAAACGCAAAAGCAGTTCCATACGTGTTAAATGTAAGCAGCACAACGGTGCTCGGAGGCCGGTGAACCAAGGTCCTTACGCACAGCTGGGTACAAGCTCTGTGAGAAAAGGAGACCTAACCAGACCGTGAAGGAGAGTAATGTCTGAGGCTAGGAAGAGGGAGGAAGAGGGCATCTGGGACAAGGAAGCTCACACAGCACGTGTAGGAGACAGGGGGCCTTTCTTGTGTTCTGGGTACCTGTGCCACTCCCCCGGCCCAGACTGACACTGGCCTGGATTGGGACTTTTTAGTGACACCCAGGAACTGTAGACTTTGGGCTGCTGACAATGGGGAAACATTTGCACAGAGGATCTGCAGGAGGGAAGAGGTGTTTTCAGAAGAATCTGGTGTAAGTGTACAGAAGCCATGGGCTGGTGAGAAACTGGCAGCGAGAAGATTGGCTCAAAGGCAAGAGTAAAGCTTGGATGTAACTGCACTGAGACACAGGTAAGGAGCGTGTGAGGGGCTGGAGAGACATTTAGAAAATACCTTTCAGGCCTGGCCATAGTCACCCCCACACAGAACCAAGTGGCAACAATGAGCCCTGGCTTTCAAAGTTGAAGAACCTCAGGGAAAAGACTTGGGGGTGGATGAAGAACCACTTCCAGGCAGGGTGGATCGGAGAGAACAATGCAGCCATCAGGCAGCTGGTCCATCATCTGCTGGAACTTCATGAGACTCAGGCATTGGATGGGATAACTGAGAGAGAGGAGAGCCAATGGCTCAACCACTTGGGTAATGGAGACCCCACAGGGAGGATATCCAGCACTGAATGGCAGAGTGAATATCTAGGAAAAGGGAGGGACCCAAGAGACCCGGATGGAGACAGAAAGAGCCATCATTGAGCTAGAAGGAGACCAAGATCTAATGGTCAAATAATGGCTATAGGGGCAGCAGCGAGCGCTGCTGAGCAGCAGAGATAGTGAAGATGAGCCAGATCCCGCACTAGTGGGTTCCTCACAGCATGCCACCCTGTAAACTAATGAGGACAGAAGCGAGGCCACACGGGGCCAGGGGGAGATGGGACCTGGGAAAGCTCACAGAGTGGAAGGCCCCCACTCATGTGAGCAACCACAAGGGAGCTTGTGTGACCACTAATGTGGACGGGATGCCAGAGGGAGGGCTGAGCACACAGCTGCCCAGCCAGCCGACTCACTCATCTCTGCCCCACCAGAAGTAACACTTATCCCCCACTAATGCAGTAAAACATCCTGCGAGCACAGCACTTGGCTCCACAGGGCCACGCCAGCCATGGATCTTGCAGCAGAAAATCATCCCGTGGCACCAACACCATAAGAGAGGCCAGAAACCCATCATTCCAAGAGCCAAACATATGACTACTCTTCTCTATCCAAAGTACTGATCCCAGCTAGCAGGGCTTAAATGTTTCCAAAATGCAGAGAGATGAGAAAAGGAATCTCCTACGTTTCCAGGCAGAGAAGCTAAGGCTGGTGCAGCTAAATGCGAGAGGTCAGGTGGTGGTGACACTCGGAGGAAGAGGAAAAGGAAGAGGAGGAGGAGGAAGAGGAGGTTCAAGTGGCTACGCCATAGGTGGCCAAAAGTTTTTGCTTTGTTTCACTTCATTGCTTGCAGATCTTGCTGGCATCATTTAGCAGAAGCTCTATCTGCTTCCTGTCTGCTCCCTATCAAGAGCTGGATTTAAATCAGTGATTTCTGCACTTAGTGATGCTTTTATCTCATCACGGGGGTCCTGAGCCAAGTGTGCTTTGCCATGTTTCTGAAATACAACCCCCTCCCCCCAGACACACACCAATAATGCAGAAAGTGCAAAAGCAGACTTATTTCCCAAGCAGGAAAATATGTCCAGAATGCTTGTATTTGTCCACCGTAAGGCACAATTTCATGCCACCTTCAGACTGTCAGCTTAAGAATGGACTTAGCAGCACCAGCCTTAACTGTGGAGGGCAACACAAGCACAAAGAAGAAAACAAAGCATTTCAGCCAAAGTCATAGCCATTGGGGGCCCAAACCTCCTTTGGGGAACAGAACTTCCCCTAGCAGTCATGTGTGAATTTGTGCCCTTGACTTCAAAGCTCTAATAAAGTTAGAATCCTTGTAGTTCATTTCCATAAATTATATGGGTATTCTCAGGAAGCACTTCGATTAGAAGCAGAGTGGGAGGATCTAGGCAGGGTTCAGCTCTATCAGGTGAAAGGAGACATAATTATCTGGGCAAGGGCACAAGGCATGTGGGCCAAAGAAGCCTGACTTCCAGGCAGAACCATGAGGACAGGGGGATTTCTCTGCTTAATGACCTTAGTGGTTTTCAGAAAGAGCATGGTGAGGCCAGGGAAAAAAAGAAATCACAGCAGTCTTGAATCACATCCCTTACAACTAGGAATAATCATTCCGACATGGTGAGTGCCAGGATGAAACATTTATGCTGTTTCACTTTTCTGATTTTTTTTTGAACAATGACTTTAAAACCTCCAAATGCGTTCTTGAAAAGTTTTCTCGCTTCACTTTGTCTTTTCCCTCAGAGATTTGACTAGCCCAACCTAGTTAAAACTCCTTTAACTTGAAGTTTTATGATGCTTATCTAAAAAGGACCAGGCTCATTCTGATCAACTGGTTGCATCTTTTGCTAATAAAAAAAAATACAATTAAGAGCCAGTTCTGCTCAATTGAGTTGTCTGAGAAGTTTGTCTTTAAGAGGCATCCACCTGCTCTAAAAACAACATTCCCCACCCCCCTGGACCACCAGGAGAGGATTTAAATTCCACTGCTTGGTTGTTGCCCTACATGATCTGCAGGTGCGTCCTCTTAAAAAATGCAAATCATAGGAGCAAATTTAGAGCCTATTTTGGAATAGATGCCCTTTGAAGATGGAATCTGCAAGATGAAAATTGGGGAGGTTATTTACAGAATCTTTACTGAAGGAAGCCTTAGAAAATCTGCCTCCCAAATGACCTCCTAGGCCATTAAAATACCGAGAGCTTTATTTCCCAACTCAAAAATCTTGTCTCTCGTATTTTAGCTCTCTGTGGAGCTTACTGTAGCATTTACTCATTCTCAGGCACAGAACATCTTCATGTTAGTGTAAGCTGCTCACTGAGATGTGAATCTAGTTCTTCCACCCCTTTCTGAAAGCAGAGCTCTTACGCGCCTTGAGTTCACAATGCCTGAGAAGCACTTTCACTCTGCTTTCAGACTCAACTTGAGAATGAACTCGGAAGCAACAGCTTTAACTGTGGCAGGTAACCTCACTAAGGTATGGAGCCCTGAAAGCTGGACTTGAGGGGGGAACAGTGGCAAGGGAAGAAGCAGTGTTGAGACCATGCAGAATGTGAGATGAGACTTCCAACTATTAGGTAGTTGAGTGGATTCAGCTCAATTTCAGGAGAGAGATGCAGGTGAATGAAACATACCGGGGTAGAATCCTTAGCATATGGCAGTCATTGAAGGTGTAGGACTAAGCAAGACTACCCAGACAGACTTCTGTAGAGTAGAGGGCACAAGGCACCCACTCACTCAAAGTGGGATGCATAGGAGCCACAAATCATCTCTCTGTCTGTGTGTGTCTCTCTCAACCTTCATCTCCAAGTTGTATTTCGTCTGTGCAATGAGTACTCATTGCTCAACCCTGAATGTCCCGTTTTCACTAGCTTCTCTCTCCCCTATGATAGGCTCTAGCTCCCAACAGGGTGCCACCCCTCAGCCCAGGTCCAGTTTCTTCCTGTCACCTCCATCCCAAGATGCCTCCAATGACTGCCCCAAGCTGGTCCTTGCCCTCCCTGAACATCTTACCAACACCATCCCACCTTGGACACCTGACCAATGGAAATAGCCTACCAATGGGTTTTCAAGCTAATGGAACAAAATCACACAAGGAAATCAAGAGAAAATACTGTGCAGAGTATAAATCAAAGAGCGGGCAATCACAAAGAAGAAAGCAAACAATAGATTAGACCACCGAGTCTAAAATAAGGAAGCCAAATCAAATGTGAAATAAAAATGTGTAGTTCAAGAAGCTTACAGCAAATCTTACAGTGCTAATGTCCTGAATTTATATTTTTAAAACTTTCACAAATTAATTAGCAAACCAATAACAAAACATACAAAGACAGTCAAAGAATAACAGCCAGTACACAAAACACTACAATATCAAAATATGACAAAATATGAAAAAAATGAATCTTTCTAATAAATAAATCTTTTTACTTATTAAATTGTACAGAATTTTTAAAGCTAATACTCAGTTACACTAACAATTTAGAGAAAGAGCACGCCTGTAATTCCAGCACTCAGGGAGCTGAGGCAACCTTAAGTTCAAGGTCAGCCTGAGTTACATAGTGAGTTCAAGGTCACCTTGAGCTACGCGCCAAAACCATGTCCTAGGAAAACAGAATTTAGAGAAAGAGGTACTCGCACATACTTCTGGCATTAAGTGACCCAAAAGTCCCATTTTTCAGCATCAGTCCCAAAGAAATGATGCAGATAAGATATGCATGCAAATACATTATGTGTAGCATTATTAAAATAGTGAAAAGGTGTAAATAAATTAAATTATAGTGGAGTAATTAAACAGACTCCTGGATTACATAATCAATATTTTTGCACTGACGTGAGAGGGGGGAAGACACGTGTCTTTAGCCTCTAAAGAACATTGAAAAACCAGTAAGAACTATATAAGAAATGACCACACACTGACAAGTAATCCACAGAGTAAATAACCTACCTTTAGTTTATCTTTTAGTTTATTAAATATTGGAAGATAAAAATCAATGTCTATGGCTTACCTATCATGCCGAAAAATATTTAACCATAAATAGTAGAATTATATTAACAATATCTAAGTATGAGCAGCTGGAACAAAAAGACTAGAAAGATGTTCACCGCGATGCTAGCAACAGTTATTTCCGGATCCTGAGATGACCAATGATTTTTATGTTATTCTTAGTGTCTATCTACAGCTTCCAAATTTCTACAAGGAGTATATGCTACCTTTGTAATGACAGAGATGCACTGTATTCTTCACAAAATATTGGTGATAAAGAAAAAGCCCAAGCAGTGGTGCTGCACAGCAAAATGCATGACACGACATAGGAAACAACTGGGTGTCGCTTTGAGATATCTGCCTTACGGAAGAAAAATTATGGGAAGAGATGTACCAGGCCAAGCTGTGAGTGACTAGATCTTTGTGGGAATATGGTTGGCTTTTGTCTTTTATTTTCAATTTTTTCTACATTTCCCAAGTTATTTTAAAATGCAAATACATTAAAAATCATAAAACATCATGAAAAATACAATGCTTTAGTTGAAGTTCTTTCCCTTCCTTTCAGCAAAATAATGCCTCTCCTATTTCAGGGGAAGCCCTGGCTACCTTTCCTCTAGGACGCTCCTCAGATCCCTTTGCTTTTTTTCCTTTGGTGGTACTAGGGATTGAGCTCAGGTCCTTCACACTGAGCTACATGCCAGGCTTTTATTTAATTAATTAATTAATTAAATTTTTACTTTGAAACAGGGTCTTGCTAAGTCACTAAGTTGCCCATCAACTCAAACTTGGCTCAAACATGTGATCTTCCTGCCTCAGCCTCTCAAAGTGCTGGTATTACAGGCATGCACCACCCCAGCCAACTGGTCCATTTTCTGGATCCTCCCAAAGCTTAGTATTGAGAATATGTTAACATCATGTTTGCTCACCTTTGCATTCAGGTCAGTCTGGAATGTTAAACTGAAGGATAGAGATATGACAGAGGTGACCAATTACAACAGAGACCAGGGACTCAGGACCAAGCCCTCACACCACCTGCCAAGCCCATCATCCTGTCCAGCTTGGGTCAGTCACACAGCCTCACTGGGGTTCCGTTTTGTCACCTTTAGAACACAGAGTTGGGCTGGATGCATGGTTTTCTTGCTGTTTGGGGGCGAGTCGCCATAGAGTGATGGGGGGGACTGGGGGGGGCTAGGCTCTAAATCCTACCCTCAACCACAGCAGCTCCCTGATATCTGATTTTATTGGGGTTCCACATGAAAATGTGTCTTTGAAAAGGACCAGTTCTGCCCGTTCACAAAACAAGCTTGAAAAGTATAGACAGAAAATGTTCAACACAATTCCAATGCCCCCATCACCCAGCCACCCTGGGAAACTGGATTTGGCTATTCTGACAGGCATATCTACAAGTATATAGAATCATAATTATTTCTATCAGCTGGAGTTCCACTTTTTTTAAAAAAAGATGAAAAAAGTATGAGTTTTAGAATCAGAGAATCTCATTTCTAGTCTTGGTTCTGCCTCCTGACATTTATTTGATGTGTAGCTTGTGGCAAACCATTTACTATGATTTCAATGGAGACATAAATTGGGTCTCTATCACAGACTCAATAGGACACCATAAATAGACAGGCATGATGGTGCATGCCCGTAACCCCAGCACTCTGGGAGGCTGAGGCAGGAGGATCACAAGTTTGAGCTCAGCCTGGGCAATTTAGGGAGACCCTGTCTCAAGAAGAGAAAAGAAAGAAATTGGCTGAGAATGTAGTTCAGTACAGAAGTCCTGGGTTCAATCTCAAGTATAACAAACAGTCAATCCACACACACCATGAGTGAAAAGTGACATATGTAAACATCTGTCTATACATCTCAATTATTCATAGTAAATGTAATCACAATCTCCACATTTGTTTTCATTCAACAGAGCCTCACTGATAATACAGGCAAATAAGCCTCATATTTCTATCAATCTGACCAAACTTCAAAAGCTTGCGATGCCCATTTTCCTCTATGGATTCGCCCTCAGCCTGGGGCCTGGGATACAGGAAGTCCACTCCTCGCCCGCACAGTGTACGAAGGACAGGGGCTTCCTGGAAATGAGTAGGCAGCTCAGAGCAATGTTCCCTTAACCTCCTATCTGTGCCCTAGTTCAGGAAGGCAAATGAGGCTCTAACGAGAGCCAAGAAATAAAGGGGGAGTGCCCCTCCCCCCTGCTGATCTCGTGTTGGTTCAGGACCCTGTGGCTGAGTGCTGCCTCTGAAATGCTGCACCCTGGCATGACAGGAGCCCAGTGCTGGGCCAGGGGCAGGAGCCATGGGGGTGGGGGTACTGAGCAGGGAAGGACCCAGCGAGCAGGGGAGGACCTAGGGTGTGTCAGGACCCCCTTCCTGGGTGCGGTCCTGCCACCTGGGCAGGAGTGTACCTGGACCACAATGAAAGACTTTGCATTGTGAACAAATTGCTAAAATGTGCCCTTATGGGAATTGTTACACAAGTAATAGTTAATGCTTGCTAAATTAATCCATTTTACTGTTTTGTTTTTAAACAGGATCTCACTGAGATCCCTACACTGGGCTCAAACTTGGAGTACTGGGGTTTACAGGTACGCACCACCAGCTCTGGCTGACTTTAAAAAATATAAATATGTACTTTCTCTTACCTGGAAAAAAGATACAATTTTAATAGTCAGGCTAAACTACATGATAGTCTAAGCATTGTTGTTTGGAACAAAGTAGACACAAAAATGACACTGATACCTCCAATTTTCTAATATTTAACCAACCAATCAATAACTAAAAAGAGGAAGAAGAAATAAGTAAAGATATGCCATGTACAGGAACTTAATAACCTCAATGAATAACCTACACTCTATGTTATAACATGAGCTAAGATTAATAATATCAAAAAGAATGAAAACTGGGATGGGGAACTAGAGGAGGCGGGAGGGAGGAGGTGGGGAAGAGGATTGAAAGGAGAAGCTGTGGTGTGAACATGTACCCGCTCCCCCAAGAGGACTATAAATTTCATGTTCCACAAACATGTACTAATACAACTTTTTAAATGTTATAAAAGGAAAATGTTCTATATACTATATGCTCAGCATGCTCCAAAGGATGCTGGGCCAGAGAAGGGGCATGCAATCAGGTCACTACTCTATGAAAAAGCCAACCCATCATGGAGATAAGACCAACAACCAACAGTGCATGAAAATAAATGAGAATATAGTTGACAGTGAATTGTGTGGCACAGGCTACATATTTGGGCGATGTTTGGAAAAGAGCAAGTGACATTAATTATGGGTTGAAGACATCAAGGAAGCCTTTTGGGAAGAGGGAGAAGTTGACCTGTGGCTTGAAAGTGAAACAGTATGGCTTAGGCATGAATATGGTTTACTCTGGGGAAACCCAGACCTGGTCTGAACAGGTTGTTGAAATAGAGGGAGTGCACAAAGAGAGTAGCATACAAACAAATGAGACTTGTGGAGAAGACAGACAGGAACAGGCTAAATTAAGAGGACCAGGGAGACCCTAAAAAAGAGCAGGCTCTGAAGGCCATGGGCACCCCATATACTTGGCTTCCATGCTTCTTCTTGAAGCTAAAGCACCTGCAGGAATGAATTATACTAATAAAGATTGATTCTTCAAAACTAAACGTAGCACAAGAAAGACATGGTTTATTAAGGACACCTTTTCAGGATAAAAAATTTCCTTCCTGTTACTCAGAGCATGGACCTGTACCTTCAGGTCCCAGGTGTGTTATTAACACAGCCCCAGAAACACATCCATCCTCTCCTTCCCCTCCAGCAAAGGGCAGCCCTCCACCAAGGCCCCTCCCCCGTGCTTCTTTTAAAGAGCACAGGCAATCACTGAATACTGATGTACAAGGGAAAGAGGATTTCCTCCCCATCTCAGCTTGGCACCTTCCCTCTCCCTGATTTGACTGGGTTTATCTAGCCTTTCAGCGTGGAAGTACTAGGGTACCTGGCTGACAGCCATAGCCGAAGAACCCTACATATGAATTCAATCCTATTCACTTCAGTTTGAATAATGAAATATAGCCAGCAGCTACTAAATGGAAAGAAACTGTGTGCTAATACAGAGCATACAGATGCAGAGGGACTAGTCCATGCCCTTGAGATTTTTCAAGAAACCGGACAAGATAACCCAAGTGCAAACATCTGGTTAGAACATGGTTACAACATCTGACAGACACCAAGAGAGAGATGCAGAAACATAAAGAGCCCAACTAATGGGACCACACTGGGAGAAACCACAGAGGCGCAAGGCACCTGTCAACCTCAAGAAAAAGATGAGACTTAGACCAGAAGAGGTATCAGGGAGAATAAGTTCAAGAGGAGTTACAGGAGGAGAAAGTGCTCATAAGGAGAAAAGCTCGGGCCATGACCCCCAACAAGGGATGCATTAATAGGAGATCAGTGCCTACTAACAGCACAGTTGAGTGAAAGGGTATAAAGTACTCAGAGCAGTGCTCAGCCCATGGAAGGTGTCGATGGATCACTGGCCACTACCTTTAATGTTCAACCACATTTACCAGTGGTTAGTATTTACCAAATGACTATGACTCTATTTTTGGTAGAGTGAAGTGATGGAAGAAGATGGAAAAGTGATTGAGGATCATAGGAAAGCCCACACTGTTCCAGGCTATAAAATATTTTTCACAGAGTTGGTGTGACTTGGGGTTTACTTTGGGAACATCAATCTGGCAAAAGCATAGGACAGAGTGGAGTGGAAAGAAATGGAAGGTAGGGATAGCAGATAGGAAGTTAGTCTCATCTGTTGAAAACCTCCATGAGAATCAGGAACAGGAGGTACAAATGGTGTGAGAAGTGCTAGGTTCTTAGTGGGTATGTAGTACAGAGATGTTAAACGAACGAGAGAGAGAGAGAGAGAGAGAGAGAGAAATGGACGCTAGAGACACTGAAAAAGAAGTCACATGACTTACAAGTTAGACATGGAAAGTGAAAGAGGAAGATTCCAAAGAGGACTGGACTAGGAAGCGGCTCAAGAATTGCAGTGCTGCCAAGTGGTCAGATGGCCAGAGGTTCTCAGAGCAAGATCAGAGGGGGAGAAGGGCCCTGAGGCGTGCTGAGTCAAGATGGTGGAGCAGAGCTGAGGGGAACTGCCCAGTGGGAAGTTGGGAAGCGCCAGGAGAGTGGGTATGGTAATATAGAATGAACTAAGAACCACCTACATGATGGTGGCCACAGTAATGACTGGGGGGCAGCAGTGAGAAAGCTCTGAAGAAGAGAATATGGAGGGGAAGACAGCTCAGAATAGAGCCTTGCTATGGGAATGGCCGCATGCAGTGGGTAGAAGGTGGAGGATGATAGGGTGGGGACTTGTGTACAGAACCTGTGGAGCAAATCCACTGCCTTTGTCTCCCAGGAGCCTAGAAGTGGTTCAGAGGAACAAAGTCCTGCCAGCAGCTGATGGCAGCTCTGCCACCTACCCCAATCATATACTGTTCCCGTTCTCCTCCGCCTGCATCCCTAGTCACCAGTACATCACAACGTGTGCAAGGTATCATGGGTAGGGGGATAAAGCGGGGAAAGAATGCAGTACTTTTTTAAAAAATCAAACCAATTTATGACAATGTTAGGGGACTCACTGGTTTTTTTGGACTAAGGGGGTTACCTTCAATCCTAGATATTTGGGTCTTACAATAAGCCCCAACCCCCGAGCAGCTGCGCAGTGCTAAAAGAACATAGAAATTTGCATCCAAAAATCCAATTGGATTCCTGTTTCTATTATTTCCTGGCTGTGTGACCCTAGACAAGTCACCAAATCTCTCATTTTTTTCATCTATAAAGTGGAGACAGGGACACCTGTACTCAGGATCGTTGTAAGGGTTAAAAGGAGGGCCATGTTCTGTGGGCTTAGCACAGTGCCTGGAAATTAATAATAGTAGCTTTTATCTATGTTTATGAACTACAGGACACCATGACAATAAATTTCCTTTGCTCCTTTCCTTGCCCTCCTTTGGTAAGAATGTCATGTTTTTCTTTCAAGACTTGATGTCATTACCCCCGCTGGGTAGTGGGAGTTGGTGGAGGCAAAATGTAGGAGTCAGGGACCCTAAAGTTCTCTTTCTGCTCTAGGCTGGTGCACATCTTGCCTTGCCTGGAGTAAATAATAGCAAAGGCAGCCAGGGTCTCATCTGTAAATTAGTGAGCGTCCCTCACAGCAAAGTGTGATACCCACAGCAGGGTCCTAAGGAGTTCAGAGCTCCTGAGTGTGGGGAGGCCACGTCTGGGAAGGGTGCCACCTGGGCAGCGGGGTGCTAGCTACTGTTGTAGACCAAGCTCTTACAACAAGGATTTCACAAGGGTGGGATGTGGATGGGTTCTAAATCTCCCCTTCATTGAAAAATAATCATGAACCCTAACCCATCAAAACAATTCATAGAAGATACTACACACACATGGGATTTGGCCTTGTACTTTCTGGCATCTACACGAATCCTGCTAACGTAGGTGATTACTCCAGCTAGACACATTTCCAATCCCACAGAGAAGCTACAAGGTCACGTGACAGAAGAGGAGGTGGCACTGAAATAGGCAAAGACAAGCTAACACCCCCACAGCGATACACACATCCAAAGAGCGTTCTGGCTCCTGGCAGGAGGCAACGGTGCTGAATAGAGATGCACTACCTCCAGGAAGAACCTAGTTGCAAATTGGTTAGCCATTTAAATGACCAAATTACCCAAGACATAATTAGGACAGCATCTCTCCTCCTGGAACTCCTCTATGTGAATTAATGGACCCTTCTCAGGGAGCCAAGCTAGCACTAATAGCATTTTCTTTCCCTCAGACCATTTAAATCATTAATCCCTTTTCCAGGCTGGCATTTGTGTTTGCAACTTGTGGGCCCAGAGGTCAAGTCTCAATCAGGCTCCCTTTTGCTCTCCAGTGCGTGGTAATGGCAGGCATCTGTCAGAACAGGAAGAGCCCTTCCTAGTGCTGTGCACACTGAGTCCCCAGGGAGGGAGTTACCACTAATCCAACAAGCACCAGCCTGTTGTTGCCTTGCAGCCCGCCAAGGCAGTTTTTGTCTGTCGTGGCAAAACATACACAACATAAAGTTTGTTGTTTTAACTACTTTTAACTTGACATACCAGTGGCATTAAGGACATTCACATTGTGGTGCAACCATCCCCATCACTTACCTCCAGAACTTTCTTATCTTCCTACAGGGAAACCCTCCACCCATTAGACAATGAACTCGCTGTTCTCCCCACCTTCAGCCCCTGGCAATCACCCCTCTACTTTCTGATTCTATGAATTCACTCTTTCAGAGATTTCATATTCAAGAAGAATCACACAATATTTGTCTTACTTAGCATCACATCTTCAAAGTTCATCCAGGTTGGAGCATGTATCAAAATTGCCTTCTTAAGGATGAATGATACTCCATTTTATGGACAGATAGACCACATGGTTTCCCCAGTCATTTGAACTTTTGCCTTTTAAAGAAATGACAGGCAGCTATGAAAGTTTCTTTGCATGATAATAAAATGTAACACCTAACCATTGATCGGCACACAGATCAATGGTATTAGACACACTGAGGTACAACCATCACTGCCATCTGTGGTAGTTAGAAATGCCCCACTAAATCCTCATGTACTCAGAGGTGAGGCTTTTCAGAGTGGTTGTGTCTTGGGTGTGTGATAACTAAATTGGTTTAGCATGGTTTGGGGTGTGGATAATATAAGCCCCATTCTGGGTGTGGAAGGTACCAATCAATGTGCTTGTAGCCTGGACGGAATATAAAGGGACAGAAAGATGGCAGGTTGGCTGCTGCTGCCTACTGCCTGCCGTGCCATGGGCTGTCTCTGCTCTGCCATGCCACCTTGCCTTGGAACCAGCTGATTACAGACTGAAACTTCTACAAACTCAACTAAAAAAAAAAAAAAAAAAAACCTTTCCTCCTTTAATTTATGAGTGTCAGGTATTTTGTTACAGCAACAACAAAAGTAACTAAGACACTATCCATCTCCAGAACTTCTCATATGCCCAAGGTGAAACTCCAGAACCATTAAGGATTACTCCCTACCTCTCTTTCTCTTCAGCCTCTGGAAACACTTCCAAGAATTTGTCCTGTACCCAGCCTCAGCATCTTCATGTGAAAATGGACATTGTTGTCACAAACTTGGGCCTAGCAGTTACTGGAGTGCCAAGGAGGTCATGGTCATTCCACTCAGGTTCCTTTTTCTGTGGGACAAGGTCTCCCTGGTTCCCCTTGAGTTTTCTTTCAGGGTTGGTGCTTCCAAGAAGTCCTGATGGTAGCTGGATTCAAGGACTCCTGAGAATGTACCAAGGTCCAACACACACAGGAAACAAGCCAACCTAGCATGGGGTGGAGTTGTTCCTAACCTTTATTTACACCTACAAAACACTATTCTTGGGCTGAGTAAACACACTTAGCTTAAGGCTGGAAAAGTCAGCACAATAGCAACAATCGAAGTAAAGTTCCTATTTTTTTATTGCAACCTTTCTGGACCCAAACTTAGGGGAAAAAAAAAAAAAGGAAGGGGAGGAGAATGTGTTTTGATTACTCATTGTTATTTCCTGTAAGAGGAAAAATAATTATTACTATCCCCTACCCAGTGTTAAAACACAAATACATGAATTTACCATCTCCTTAAAGAGGAGAAAAATAAGTCCCTATTGAAATTAAAAATCTCACATTTGGCAACAGAGCCAGTTTCAACTTTATATATTGTGCGTGTTTATTAGAGTTTAACAAAGAAGAGAAATTTCATGTAATTAGTCACCAGAGGATATCCACATAACCCCATAAATGTAACACAAGCATATTGACAGTGGCATAAAAGGAAATGCTAATTAAATCCAAATTTCCTCCAAATACTGCCAGTTCTTTCAGGTCCAAACTCACTTCCTGGGCTGTGGAGCATCCTCTCCCATCTACTGGATTTCAGAGTTGGTGCTGCAGTACTATGAAAAGCCTTCAGGAGCAGAGTTAAGCATTTCTCTGGTGCCAGAACACAACTTGTACAGCCTAGGAAAGCAGAATGGGAGCCAAAGGAGGGTGGGTGGATGGGGCACAGTCAGAAGAAGTAGACAGAGTGAGCTGAGGAACTTTCTAGAAATACAGAAATGTAATACAAGCTAAGGACACCGTATTACAGCAGTACACACATGCCCATGTCTATAGCAGCCCAACATGTAAGAGCTGAGTCATGGAAGCAGCCTGTATGTCCATCAACAGACAAACAGATAAAGAAAATGTGGTATGTATACCCAATGGTGTATTGCTTTGCCATAAAGAAGGACAAACTTGGGTCATTTGTAGGCAAATGGATGCACCTTGAACTCATGTTTTCTTGATTTTAAATTTTATTTTTTTATCAGCTTGTCATACATGATGCTTACAACCCTCGTGTGGAGTAGGTATGCGTGTATTAACATATCTTAAATCTTTATTTCATCTCCTTATCCTCTCTTCCCTTCCTACCCCCTACATCTCTTGATCCCCTTAAGAAAGGTCTACCTCCCTACTTCCTATTACCCTTTATTTGGCCCTGTTTGTAATTTGGGTTGTTCATATAGGAGAAACCATGTGATATTTAAACTTGTGGGTCTGATTTATGAGACTTAACATGATGGTCTCAAAGTGCACCCATTTTCCCATGCCTGACTCCAGTTTATCCCTCTTTAGTCCATTGTTCATACATACCACATTTCCTTTATCCATTCATTTGTTGATGGACTTACAGGCTTCCTCCAAGATTTAGTTATTATGAATTGTGCGGATATAAACACGGACACGCAGGTGTCATTGCAGTACAATGTCATTAACTCTCCCAGGAAGATACCTAGAAGCGGAATGACTGGGCTAAATGGAGTTTCTAGTTCTAGTGTCTTGAGGAGTCTCCACACTGCTTTCCATAGTCGCTGTACTAGTTTACATTCCCACTAACAATGGAGAAGGGTTCCTCTTTCCCCTGAAGAAAAATCCCTCACCGCAATTTGTTATTATTTGATTTTTTTCTTTTTGTCGATAGCCTTTCCAGAATAAGGTGGTTTTAATTCGTATTTCTCTGATGATTGGCAATGAATCCACAACATTAAGTAAAAGACACACAAGCTTAAAACTCATATGGTCATTCTTATATGAGAAACCTAAAATACAAGTAAATCCAAGAGCAGGGTAAAAGATGATAGGCCACATGGAGACAGACCTTTAGCAAAGTGGAAGGAGACTAAGAGGGGAAGGTGGATAGAAAGAAAAAAAAGCTGTGTCATGTGGATAACCAGCTCCCCACAGCGAGTGTATTCATGAAGCCCTGCAAACACAGAGTAATAAAAAACAACTGTGGGTTAGAAAAAAATAAAGGATGGGGGTGTGCAGAGTTGGGCAGAGAAAGGGAAAAGAGAAAAGGATGAAGTGGGGTCTGGTAAGGTGCAGAAACAGTGCAGGTATGGGGTTGAGTGGGGACGGCAGGAAGGAGCTGGGCACTGGGATGCCACCCTCCCCTGAGCACACCAACAGCCTCGGCAAATGTTAGGGAGCAAAGCTTTTCCCTGCCACTGCTGGATGTCACTGAGCACCAGCACTGGAGGAGCTACGTGTGGTAAGGGGTGGGAGATCCCAGAGACTAAGAGGTGGAAGGAGAAGATGGTGTCCACGCTCCTGGGAACAAAGCACGAGGGCTCTCGCTCTGCTGACATTTCATCAGAGAGACCTGGTAGACTGGAACAGGAAGGTGCCTGGAGTGTCCCACTAACGGACTCGGAGCAAGGCCCTTTCTCCTTCACCATTCCTCATGAATCTCTCCAATGCTGAGGCTTGTCATATAAAAATGGCCTTTCTGGGCTGGGGATAGAGCTCAGTGGAATAAGCGCTTGCCTAGCAAGCGCAGGGTCCTGAGTTCGATCCCCAGCACCGCAAAAAAAAAATTTTAAATGGCCTTTCTGGCTGAGGACCATCATTTCTCCACCAAGAATGTGTGAGTGCCTAAGGGTGCACCCTATGGCTCCCTAAACAGAACCAAGGCGACCGTGTGCCTTCGGCTGGCTTAGATGCTTGCTGGGTGAGACAGGTAGAGGCAGTTACAGAAACTCGTGGACCTTGAACCAAGCAGGCCAAGTGCATCCTAAAGGTGGCAGCCAGCGCCTGGCTTCTCCTGATTGCTCCTCAAGGAAGTGTGAGCTGTCATCTTCCTGTGATGTCTGTTTAATATTGACATTGATTTTTAAACAAACAAAAGAAGTGTGAACCTCATAGAACTACCACCAGAAGCCTTGATTTCCTGGTCTCTGGGTATATGGCCAGACAGGCACCTAAGACAGGAGAACTTTATTTCTGCCCTCTGTGAAAATTCTGCTGAAAACCAAGGGGAGGGTCAGGAGGGGTCTCCCGGTCCTGCTACAGCAGGAAGGTAGGGATCCTTGAGGAGCAAGGAGCTAGGAAGCTAAGGAGGAAGGAAGGAGGAGGAAGGCCTGGCCTAGGAGGCCCAGGGAAGGAGGATGGGGAAGATGCCTGAGGGAAGCTGAAGGGGCTGGGAGGTAAGGTCTCAGCCCCCCCCTCAGGAAAGGCTTCAGGAGCAAGCAGCAACATTGTAGGAACCTGCCGGTAAAATGAGAAATGCAAAAAACCACTGTCACAAACACAGACCTCCTTGCTTCTAAGAGGAATCAGGCAGTGGAGGGACAGGTCCTCTCCAAAATACCCTCCCAGCTCCTCCCAACACCTATGGGCAAAATTCTTTTCGTTTCCCAAATCAGTCCTTTCTGGTGACGTTTTCTCACCTACCTCTCATAGAAATAGCCGCCTATTCCCACTTCCTGCAGACAAAAACCCACAGTTCCAGGGGATAATGCAGGTGTGCATGCAAGCCAGGGGAGTTAGGAAGAGCCAGCAGGGCCCAACTTCCTAGTTTATAAAACAGAGTGATCACTCAAGCTCTAACGACCTTCCTCACCCAAAGAAAGAAAGAAGCAAGACTCTTGAAACCGGCGAGGGGCTTGCGTGGGTGCGGAGGATAGTGCTCGATGCCCACGAGGACTCGTGGTGCTCTCATCACCACACTGACTGGCTTACTGGAGCCTTCCTCCCAACACACACCAGAAAAGTTTATTTTACTCCACTTCGCTCTGATGACCATAAATACCAGATTAGTCCAATGGGGGCTCATTCATGACAATTCCAGAAGTTTTAAATAAAGTTCTGGAGCATTCTGTGCACCCTGTGACATCAGATCTCTCCCCTCTGCTGGGGGCTCTTTCAGAGCTTCCATTCAAGTGGTTTCATAGAGATAACCAAGCTCTGCTTTTGGCTGCAAGGGAGTGGGGAAGAGAGGATAGGACGGCCATGTCAGACAGTCCTGTCCTATGGCACCTGCCCCAAACACCGCCTGGCCCCCTCAGAGTCCAGTCCCCAATTCTCCATCCATTCGTGACAGCAGCCGGCGGGTTAGACAACCTCAGCTCCGCTATTAGCAGCTGTGCGACTTCACCTTTGAGCCCTTGGAGATGGTCGCTGGCCACGTAGAGATGTTCTGAGCGTAAGACACTGTGGTACATACAAAACCCACATCCAGCGTGTAGCCCATGGCAAAGGCTTGGTCATGGTACTGCTATTAAAATAATGTCACTTCCTATTATTCTACCTAAGCCAGTACTTCTCAATTCCCTACGGGTGCACTTTGCTGTACAAGCAAATAGTGAGCAAGCTGACAGGGCTGACAGCACCATGGTAAGCTTCATCCTGGCAAGCAGCTCACCAAAGCCATATGAACTGTTGACTGATTCAACGCCTTTCTTTCTATGCTGCAGAGGCCTTGCAGCATGAGGCGGCTGTGGTCCTGAGACGAGGAAGATCCACTTAATGGGATGAAAGAAAACAACGGCAGCAGGCGATGCAGAAACAGCCCACTGAAACACACTGAGAGGACCGCTAGGGTGTGTTAACATGCCACACGACGTCACCATGGGGAAAACTGAGGGAAGGCATACGGGACCCCTCTGTCTTTTCCTGCAGCTGCATGTGAACCTAAGTTAATCTCAAAATCAATTTGTTAAAATAAGTCTTCAAGAAGACAGGTTCTGAGATTCTACTAATATAAACCTGTGCACCCTGAGGGACCTGGAGCTTCTAACATTTCCTCTGGTCCAGGGCTTCCAGGGAGGAAAGGCTGTTTCTTTTCATCTCTGCATCCCCAGCCAAGTACAGTGCCCGGCACACAGCAGATTCTCGAGAAATGTTACATCAGTGCATAAAAGAAACTGCCCTCTTTCCCAAGGCTCTTGTCCCTACAGATTAGTCAAAAGTATTCCCTTGCTGTTGGCAGCAGCACCAATGTTTAAGGTTTTGTTGCCTTTAATTTTTCCCTATGCTTTGGAAGCCTCCACTAGAACAGACATGTGCACAAGGCTGGCAGTGGCAGACATCAAGCCAGGAAAGGTTACTGGCATTGCAAACCGGGTCCCATTAGCATCGGGAGGTTAATGGCAACAGGGCTGTGGCTAGACCATCTTCAGATTTTTGGAAATGTGGGACAAAAGGTAGCCTCCCTTCTGAGCTTGTATTCCTTCCTCTCTGCTCTTCTGCCTGCCTCCAGCTTGGCAGCCAAAATTTCCACTCTAATTTCATTCCTTGCTCTTGGCCATGTGCTTTGTGAATTGCCTCTCTCGACACAAGATAAAGTGAATGAGGAGAGGAATCGGCCCCCTGCAGACACCAAAGGCAAGGCCAAGTTGTTTGCTAAGAAAACATTCCCTGCTCACCATCCACAGCTGACAGGTTGCTGCTGCTTTAGCCTCTTCTTAGAGCTTCATAATAACCCCCGAGGACCTGGCCCTGCCAATCCCTGAGCTAACTGTTCTTAGGAATAAGGATGCCAGACCTGGGGTGGGGGGTAACATGTATCCACAAAATCTCACGCAGTCATGGGGCAGGCTTTTAGAGTTTATGATTGATCCTTGATCCAATGCTGGGATTATGGGTGTGAGTTCAACACCCACCCTGGTGTGGGTAGTTTGCATATGTAAGGGAGAGAAAGAGAAAGAGGCTGCTTGCCCACACTCCTCCCTTTTGCTCTTTCTGCTTTTGCTGTTTTCCACCTCCATGAACTGTTACCCTCTGCCCTGTGCCACTCTGCTTTGGAGCCAGCTGAGTATGGACTGAAACCTCCACAGTGAGCTAAATAAACCTTTCCTTCCTTGATTCTGGGTGTCAGGTATTTTGTCTCAGCAATGAGAGAAAAGTAACCAAGACACCAAGAAATATTTAACTTCCCGAAGACCTGTGAGAAACAAATAATGGATGTCATATGCTGGATCACAGGCTTCAGGCTAGATGCCCCTTCTCCCCTCGTCAGGGGGGTCTTCCTTCCTGACCACTCTGTACACCTTCCCAAGCTGAATACCTCACTTCAATCTCCCCAGTGATGTTGGGAGAACCAAGCTTCATCCCACAAAGGTACCCCAACCCCTGCAATCCCCATTTTCTTCATATCCAGTGTTTAGATTTTTGGAATCTGGGTGCCTTCTCTACCTATGTACCTTCCACAGAGTAAGCAAAGCAAATACACAGGTGTAGACATCCATCATCTCCAAAGCAAGTGAGCAGCTCCTTCAGACCTCCAGACTCCACCAAAGGGAGGAACATTTTTCCCCACAGCATCTCAGAATCTTATCCAGGAATCAGGGCCCAAGAGTAAAACTACAAATCTGCATGTCCAAAGGGAATTCTGCTGACTGGGTCAGTCTGAAGTCTGCATAGGTAACTGCTCTGCACTGGCAAGACGCATTCCACCAGGATTTAGAACACAGGAAGGGTGGACAGGGCAGGGCTTTCTACAAGAGATCACAGGAGAGCACTGAGGATGAAGTGAGTAATGCCCTGGTAGATCTTCTCCCTTTATCTTCTCTCAAGAAGACTGATCTCCAGTGAAAGTGGTGAGTAAAGACATCTGTCATCCTGAGAACCAAGCTAGTTTCTGCCAGGTCGTGCTAGGCATTATGGGGTGACTGTGTCTCTTGAGGACAAGCACACCCTGACTCAACTTATGGGCCCCATGTACAAAGTATTTAGTTGGGAGTCTGTGTTCAGCTCACTTTTTTTGAAAGCTGTAACTGCTAAGACGGGGATGTACATCCTGAGCCTGAGCTGGTCTCTTTCAACTCCTGACTACCGAGTCTGCCACCCCACCCCTGCCACCACCCAGTCCCCTCCTACCAACCTCAGGCCTTCAAGGGGTGACATTGTCAGAGAAGAGCCTTCACTACTTCCTACAGCAGAGTCCAGAAACAAACTGCAACATGTCCAGCTCTTACCCTGACAGGTTTTATCAACGGAAGACACAGTGGAGCAAGGAGTTGCCGCCTACTGTTACAGGTCCATAGGCTTTCACTTGTCTTTCTGCTGCCAGGCATGGTGCTAAATACTTGCGTATATCTTTGGCAACATCACACACAAGCCTTCCTGCTGTGAACAAACAAAACTCCCTCCTTTGCTCTCCCAATAACGAATTAAAGAGAACCTTTGTTGTCCGTTGTGCAAAACCAGTTAATACGCACAACCCAATAATAACTGTTGTGCATTGTGCAAAAGCAGTTCTGGGTGGCTGCTCAACCGGAGACAATCCAGGAAAGGCAGCATTCCTCTCTCCCTCACCCTCTCCCCTTGCATTTCCTGAATCCCTCTCTTCGCCACTGCACCGCCATAATTATGGGGCAGCAGATGTAGTCACTGCCTGAGCACCTTAGTATGCCCACCTCTGAAGGTGACTTTGTTCCCAGAAAAAAAAAAAAAAAGAGAATGAGAATCAGACTCCAAGAGGCAGTCAGGGGTCTTAACAGCACAGCAGATCACACTAAATGAAAGGGCTGCGGAAGCCCCACTCTGGTGGGTGTCAGCTCCCTGGGGAGGGAGCAGGAGATGGAACCGAAGAATGAATACCTGGAAGATGTTCAGGCCTGAGAAAGGCAAAAGGGCTCCCAGTGGGATTTATCTTAAGGTCCCAAATAGGATAGGTGTTCGGTTTAAGACTTCAGAGCCCACTTTAAGTTGGTTTCACTCCATGCCTAAGACAAGGGTGCCTCCCCCAGAGAGGAGTGATTTGGGATCGCCCCGGTCTTGCCTCCAAAAATAGAGCAAGTACAACTACTTCCGAGGATCTATAGGTCCCTGTAAAACTTTCATTTCACGGGACCCCTTTGCCATGACCCTGGTAATGCTAGTGGTGCAAGCTCATGGGGACATGTCAATGGCTTGTGGGGCATAGTGACTTGTGGGGCGTAGTGACTTGTGGGGCGTGGGCTGGCCGCCCTCCTGTTGTCCTGCCCTGTTGTAGGGTGTCCTTACACATTCATTCATTCCTCTGTCCCCAAAGATGAAATGATTGAGGAATGGTTTTTTACAGCCAGGTTTATTAAACAAGGTAAAGAGATCCTAGACAAGATGACAATGAAGAGATATTTCTGAGAAATTAGAATAAAACCAAAGGTAAGAGGGGATAATGTTGAAGGATATGACACTGTAGATCAAAAGGAGGAGAAATCTGATAACTTGGTGGCTCTGCTCCATACGCATAAATATACTGGGTCTTCTAAGTAAGAACAGTGTTTTGTGCTGCCCAGAACATTTAGGTAGATTCTCGCACAGATGGAAGGAAATGCATCAGAGCCCTGGGGCTGGGGGGAAAGGAGACGGGTAGCACAGTTCTTAGATGCCCCAACCCCTATGCAGAGGCACAGAGCAGCAAGCAGAGACTGTTGTCTTTCTGGAATGTGTACCTAAGATGAAACAGCAGGAGCCATTATGGAAGGAAAAGGCCAGGCAGGGCTTTGGTGGTTTTTGGGGGGACACTTGTGAAATACACACACTAGAATGCAGAAACCCAGGGCAACACACTTAGACTAGAACAAAAGGAGGTGACTAGCAAGTTGCCAAAATACTGGCTGCCCTACAACAGACTGGACAAAACTGATTTTTTTGCACAATATAAAAATTTCAGCACCCCCAAAAGGAAGCCTGGCCAAGAGCACAATTGTACCTAAATTTCCCACTAACTGAAGGTGGGATTCTCATGATCTCTACGGTTCTGGGCTCAGGGTTCTC
The DNA here is from genome assembly GCA_004027595.1 of Dinomys branickii. Lineage (NCBI taxonomy): Eukaryota > Metazoa > Chordata > Mammalia > Rodentia > Dinomyidae > Dinomys > Dinomys branickii. The sequence continues at coordinate 122,283 of PVLD010003297.1, read as the reverse complement.
CTGCCATCTAGGGACCTGGCGGAAGGGTGGAAGGGAAGTAAGGTGCTCTCTCTCTCTGTTATCACCTCAGCATGGGGCAGGAATCCTGAGCCCTTGATGTCCGCTTTCTGCCTGACTCTGGACAGGAAGTAGTGTATTTCTCCCAAGAGAGAAAGGAAGTCAGCATGATTACTCAACAAAGACCGTTTTCAAAGGAAGCAAGCAGCCATGGCATGTTCTTTCTCCACATGGTTCTGCCCCGTTTTGCTTTCATTACAGGGGGCACACATCTTGGTTTAACCTACTTAAGAATATCAGACAATAGGCACCATCTGCTAATTCCAGCTGCTTCTCCTGAGAAAGGAAAGTCTGCTACATAGTGATGTCGGAAGGCCTCGAGATCACAAAATGATTTCCCAGAGGGTCTCTTAAAATAGGAGAGGTGACCAGAGTCACTCAGGTTGAGGTAATCAGGTGCAGAACACTCTTCCAGCTACTGGGATAAATAGCACTTTCCCAATATAGACGGCAAACAGTTCTCCAAAGCCAGTGACAGCAGTGATATCAAGACTCCTGCTATCTCCTGGAGGCCCAATTCTATTACAAGGAGAACATCAAACAGATCTCTGCCTTGTCCTGCTGACAATTTTATCTCTCTAAAGGTAGAGAAAGCAATTAGGGAAACTGCTATTCTTGACACAATTCTGACACCATGGAAGAGCCAGCTGGCAATGTGTAAGTGGCAGGAACCTTCTGAGTGAGTGACCATTTTAACTCAGAATAAAGTGTAATAGCTTGGGAAGGGATGATACCTAGCCATCGGCTATAAACAGAACCAGGCTATGGTTTCTGCCCTCCAAGGCCTGATGGTCTTACCCAGTGTTTACCTGGATGATAAATAACACCAAGAGCATCTTATCAGTGATAAGGTGAAGTCAGAAGGGGCAAGCGATAGAGGACACAAGGAGGCAGAGGATCTTATGGGTGGTGTGAGGTAAGAGAATGGTAGGCTACAGAGACCTGGTTGGAGCTGATTTATGGGTGGTGATGAATGAGAGAAAAACAAACAGACAGACAGGAGGAAGAAGACACATTCCAGCCTGGACAGTAATTTGAGAAGTAGGATGTCAATGTCCACCCGGCAGGCATGGGCTCTGGCTCAGGGGCAAGCTCCTGTGAGGTGACGAAAAGCTTGACGGTAAATCTAGAAGACAGCAAATCTCCTGTAGGTGCTCAGTAAGCCCCACCTGTCTTCTCTGAGCCAAGCACTGTACCCACACTTGCTCTAAGGTACCAACTGCCTCCCCTACACACACACACAGCTGTTGGGATTGGAGCTAACATGGTAAAAGCTGAGCCTGAGCCACACAGCTTCTGCTGTCCTCCGGAATTTGGATTCTCTTCTGGCCAGCTGCTCGCTGGGTGCAGGAACACAAGAGCTTAGGGGACACCATCTGCTCTAGGAACGGAAGGAGCAGAAGCCAGTGTGCGGCAGACAAGGGCAGGAAGCAGACAAGTGGGGCCCAGCGGAGGTGAGCCCGTCCCAGCCCGGTCGCAGTCCCTCTGGGGTCAGGTTCCCGCCCTACCCTGGAGTCCCTGTACTCACACACTCTCCTTTTAACACAAGCCAGGCGGCCTGGGCCGCTCAACCGCTCCCAAAGGCCAGATAATGGTACTCACCCAACAAAGAACTGAGCATTTCACAGTCCCAACAATAAATCCAGAGGCAGATATGTGGATCTACAGAACCTGCCAACACCCCTAAGATAACGGCAGGGCCAGAAATGGAACCCAGACCCTCTGACGTGGAGCTTGCGCCTGCAACCCTATTGCCATTCTTGCCCCTGCCTTCAAAGGCCAGCGTTCTGCAGCCAGAGCTTATGGGCAAAGATTAGAACTTGGTCCTTCATATAAAGTAGTTGGAGATTTTGAAGAAAGGGGCAAGTGGATATGCACAAGGAGAGACTGCACCCAGGAAGGAAGATCCTGGGGCCAGGCAGTCAGACGAATCATTCAGGGTTATCTGTAGATGTCTTGAGCATAATTGGGGAAGAAGTGAAAACAGAACTGGGAGGAGAGCCAAGGCTGTTAGCCCAGAGGGACAAGAAGCTGACGGTCCGATGGGGGAGGTGAGCCTTGAAAGGCTGAAGGAACGGCTAGGTCAGGAGCCAGGTGAGGCAAGGCACGGGAGCAGCCTGCTCGGTAAGGAAGGAGCCGGAAGTCAGCCAGCGCAGGGGCAGAGGGTCACTCTCATCAGAGCCTGGGGCGGGAGCCTCTTTGGAAGAACCACACAAGGGCTCCCAGCTTCAAAGACATCAGGCCAGAAGTCAGTGTGCAAAGGACCAAGGAAAGAGTGGGTGGAGAGCAAACGGGACAGTGAGACTGACAGGAGAGGTGGGTGCAGACTTGAAAGGAAGAAGTACAGAGTCGCTGGAGGGGAACAGATGATCAAAGGGGGGCCTCTTTCCTTCACCTTTTTCTTTGCTTTCACTTGAAACCTCTTTTTTTTTTTCCTTTTCTTTCTGGACAGGGGAGCTCTGCTTATCTATGCGGGCAGCAGGTAAAGAGCCAGCCAGCCAAACCAGAGCCGCAAGCACCAAAGAAGAAAGGATCGGGGCAAGGTCCTGGGTAGGCACCCTGATGTTAGAAAAAAATGAGCTGAAGACATTATCGGTGACCAAAAAAGGTAGAATGTCACATCTGGATAGTCCAACGAGCAAAGCACTCATCCATCAAAGAGTCTCACAGATACAGCTGTGGCAGAATGATCACAAACAATACCAGAGAAGAAAAGAGAGTGGGAGTCATCTACAGGAGGCCACATGGTCACCCAGACAGCTGTCTCAGAGCCGCAGCACTAAAGGGACAGGTGCGGGCGTAGGGAGGAGGGGCCGCCAGCCACAGGGCACACAGCTGCACCAGGGGACCAGCGGTGTCATCGGTCAGCAGGGCTGGGGGCTCGAAAAGTGCCACACAGTGTTGCAAAGAACTTTTGAGCTAGGTTTGAAGGAGCAGTGGGCAAGGAAAGATGAATGCACTGCTCGGGGAAGATAATTTAATGCTCACAGATGGCAAAATCCCTGTTTTGTTTACCTTTCCTTAGGAAAGTGATCATGAGAGGGAAGAAGGTAAAATAAACATCATAAAGAAGTAAGTGGAGTGCAAGAGAGAGGAAAGATAAAAAGACAACAGTTGGCTTCCTTAAATGAGCCCCAGCCCTGAAGGAGTGGCTCACGGAGCCTGTCTGGAGACATTTTTAAAGAGCAGTCAGGGCGCTGAGAGGGGCCACCTTGTCCAGATAAGACGGGGAAGGAGAAAGGCACATTCTCCAGACCCCAGGCTGCCCCCACCATGGAACTGATTATTCAGCTAGTGGCTTATATTTAGAAAAGAATATGACTACAATACGCTACCAGGACTGTGGTATGTAAACTCATTTCTGTATTTTAAGAGGGAGAGGTAACTATACTGTGACTTGTTTGTGCCCAGTCTCCTTCCAAAAAACAAAACAAAAACCCTAAAAGTTCATTAAAAAGACACTAAAACTCCACCAAGACACTGCAATTTGCAAATATATGAGAAAGAAAAAAGGAAAAACAAAGGATAGGAAAGACAGAAATGAAGCAGTAAATTAAGACTAATGTTACATTGAGCAGAGGAGAGTTCTACCCACTTGTTAAGCTGGATTCTAGTCATTCGCTAAAGACCAACAACTACTTCGAGTCTAAGTGCTCCATCAGGCACATCAGAAGAGAAACCTGATCAATCATTCATTTCACACCATTCACGAAATTTCAAAAAGAAAAGAGGAAGAAAAGTGAAGCAGAAGCTAATGGGAGAAAGAGGAAAGGAAGGAGGAAACAAAGAAATCAAGAAGTATAATTACCTAAAAAGTACCAATAAAATCTGATTTTAAAAAAGAACTATAATTATTTCTGAGAGTAGGCCTAAAAGAAACTTCTTCAGAGGAGCCTAAGAAAGGAGACAATGTGTAATTGTGAGAAACAAACACTTCAAGGACTTCTTGGCAGTCGAACATAACATATAACCTCCATGAACCCCTCTAACTCTATGCCTGTAACTATTTGTAATTCCAATTTGAGTAAATTACATTAAGAATCCTGGTACTGCCAAGGTATTCTCAACCTCCAGTGTTGGCCTGATTATTTTAAGCAACCTGAAGCACAGGTCAAATATAGGACAAACTATGTACTAAGACAATAGTTTGGAGGACTTTATATTCTCTTACATGGTATCTCACAGTCACTGAGCTCTGTGCTGGTCTGTCCAGCACTGCTTGAGGAAACTTGGGGTCCTCTCATCCTAGGGGACAGTGATCAGTGCGTTCTCCCTCATCTGGCCAAGCCTCACAGGGACAGCCATGATGCATGTTGGGAAGGGTCTTGGGAAGCCAGTGTCCCTATCTTCCAATAATACTAAAGTCAAGGCACGTCTACCACACCAATTACTTTCTTCACAAGGGTCTTTAAATCATCCTCTCATCTCTAAGCAAACAGGTTTCCCAAGTGCTTCAACTGGTGGTCTCAGAGAATCAATCATATACTAGAAAACACTAAACTAGGAAGAAAAGTTGGTCCCTGGCTCTAGACCCCCAATGATATGAATTTGTCCAAGCTATTTGACCTTTTTGGACTATCCTCTGTAAAACCAAAAGGTATATATTTTGATGACTAACTGTTAAGCATTCTTTCTGTGCTAATACTTAATAATTTAAGAGTATGACATGAAAATGCATCTAAATATGTTCTGTAATTATGAAATACAATATATATAGTTAGATATCTTTAAAGTTTATTACACAAACCATGTAATTTAGGGAAATCCAATTTACACATAAATTCTCAGGAAGATATGTATTACAATTACACATAATGATCAAGACAGGTCCATTCTAAATGCACTATGGTAAACTGAGTTGGATCTTACAACAGAAAAAAAAAAAGGACATTCGTGGAAAACCTGTTGTTACCCAGATAAAGTGGGTAGTTTTTAAAATGAGGCAAGAGGAGGTTTTATCTGCACTGTTAAGTCCGGCCGATTTGAACTTTTATTTCACAGCCAGCCCCCTAAAAATACAAGCCCTTGAATCCTTACGTCATCCGGATTGACCTTGGGCTCTGCTCCCCACCTACTTGGCTCCAGACCAAATCCTTGCTCATAATAATACCAGCAGCCTGGCCCTCACGGCCACTGTGTGTATCATTTACCCTTCATATTGGACATGAAAAGACAGGCGTTCTGTGGTCCTTCCTCGGTCTAACAAACCTCACTGACCCCATACCATGCCTAGCATCATCCTATCCTAACATAATTTGGAGTAAGACCATGGCATTCTAAGATAAATGCCACTTTTACACTCAATTCTTTGTAAAGATAATGTGATCAGAAAGGTCTAGAGAAGGGCAACTGGTATAATCAGAAGACAGAAAGGGCTCCTTCCTGAGGATGAGTTAAACAAATTAGGAGTCTGCAACACAAATACATTACGATGAGACCATCTCAGTTTCCACAAAGTCTGAGAGAGAAAACAATGGAGTCAGAAACCAAATTCCCGAATACCAGCCTGAGGTATTTTCTCTTGAATCTTAACACCAACGATACGGGCAGTTAGAAAGAAATGACTCATAATAACCACAAAACTGATGACTTGAAGAGATGGTAAAACTAAAAATGTAAAATTTAGGGAGGGTTTAGGTAAAGGTATGGAAAAAATCTAAGTGAGAACATTAGAAAGAAATTGAAGATTTCCAACTGTGGAGACAAGCTGAACTCCCAAACTGTTTGCCATGCTGACTACCGACAGCTGAGCTCTACTAACGGTAAGACCTTGACAGAGGACCTTATTTCCTTAACGCTTTGCGTTGCTTATGCTTTGTGAGGACTACCCATGCAAAAGTGCGTGCACAGCTTAGTGCATAGACCCCCAGTGATATGAATTTGCCCAAGCCACTGACTTAGTGCTGGGCATGCTAAGCCTGAATACATAGCAATGGCAGCCATGTAGCTATAAGTATTACATCATTTAGCTGAATGATGTTGGGCACAGCCCAATGTAACAGTGCTTCTTCTGAGTTACTCTCTCCTCCCCAACAGATCAACAAATACCATTTGCTCAATAATCACATATTGCCCTCAGGTCTCTCTTAGCTTCACCTTGGGGATGGTTCTTAAACATTCGAGATAAGGGCTTTCACACTTAGGAAGAGGATCTAGCCTTAGAAATTTTCCAATGTCAGTCAAGATCCTTCTGGTCCCAGAGAAAATGTTTTCAGAAATAATAAAAACATGTCAGACATGTAGCTTTGCAATAAGACATATCAAAGGTGAGAGAGAAATTGAAAGGTGAATTATAAGAAAAAGAATATTTCTAAACATACACAAAATTAATTGCAAAGCAGAGTCCAACCTGGGAAATGATACTTCCCTCAGTGCAAGAGACAGGGTAACACATTAAGGAAAGGGATCCTCACGTCACACTGTGTAGTCCCCGGGGTAGGCAGACAGCTCTGCAAGAGCCGTTTCTACCTTGAAACTCACCTTCTATGCCCCCATTTTGGGACACTCATTCCCACTGCTCACCCTCACCTTGGCCTATGACACATTTATTGGAAATCTAGGTCCAGGGCAAATGCAAACACAGCAGGAAGAAGCTAATGGAATTTTATAGCCAAAGAGCATTTGTGCAACATTTTGAACCAATCTCTACCTTTCTGCTGATAAATAAGCCAAGGGCCAATGCATTCAGCAAAGAGCTAAATCTCAGCCTGGCTCTTCTGGCCCGGCCAAGTCTGCCTGTGCCCAGGGGTCATGACATCTCTGAACCGCTTTCATAACCACTTGCCCTCCAAATTCCCCAGCACCAAAGCGAGGGTAATAACAGTCCTCCCTTAGGAACAGTAGGAAGCACTAGATGAGATTACTCATGAACTGTACTTAGTGCCATGTCCAGCGCCATCTAAGCATCTAATAAATTATACCTATTCTTAGAGCGCTTCAATGTCACTTCCTGTCCTCCTTGTCTCCACACAGTTGGGAAGGAAGAATGAATAATGGGAAAATGTTTAGACTATTAGCTGTCTGCCATTTCTGCATTTTCAAGTGTTCATTGACTTAATAGGCTGTTCCTTGATTACAGCCCTATATGGGTTTGAATTTACATTCACAAGTATGTTTGAATCTCACTAGTACTCCCCTCTAGGGACTCATGCTAAGTCAATGCCTCTTATCCGATACACTTAAATTGGCGTTGTAAACCACCATTTGGACTCCATAACAGAATTGCTAATGGAGTGATAATTAACGAATTTCCCAATTATTCTCCTCTGTTCCAGATTTGCCAGGCATTGCATCTTCAGTTGTCTTTCACCTGCAGGAATATCACGGGCAAAGAGGATTTTTCACAACCGTCATTGATGATAGGCAGGTGATTTAATAAATTCTAAATTATTTAATAAATTCTACAATTTATTCTTCACAGTTGAGTAATATTTGGCTTCTGCCTTTCCTTTTCCTCATCAACCATGACAATCCTTTTTCTCCCATTGCCAAGGGGTGTTTTAAGCTGTTCTTCTTAAGCGCAAGATTACAAAGGCATCATAATTGGCAAACTCCGGTCTAGTTTTTACAACCATTTCCTTTTTTAAAAATTTCCCCTCCTTGGTACCTGCCTTTCTCTCATATCGCTGGCCACTCCATCTAGGTGCCTTGTGTCTCTTGTTTTCTTGAACCTTCTAAATATCTCTTCTTTCTATCCATTCTTCATCCCCAGTGCCCTGGCTTTATTTAAAACTTTATCACTGTCACCCTGACCACTGCCATCGCTGTCAGGAAGGTTTCCTTGCCAACCCCACATACCTTTAAATACAGTCTTTTTTTTTTTTTTTTTTTTTGCGGTACTGGGGATCGAACTCAGGACCCTACGCTTGCTAGGCAAGCGCTTATTCCACTGAGCTATATCCCCAGCCCCTAAATACAGTCTTCACTTTCCCAGCAAAATTCTCATTCAAAGAAGCAAATTCAATCACATGCTCCCTTTTTTTTTTTCACCTGCAGCACAGCACCCAGACAGTTCTACATACACACAACTCCACTGTTGATCCCTCCCTCCGGGCTTCCCTCCTGAATTTCCAATGGCTTTCCCAACCCCCTTCCTGGCACCTACCACTGTGCAGTGCCATCTTCCCCTTACATACACACAAGTCCCTTGGGCAGAGAGGTCCCCATCCCTCCCCCAGTGGCAAATCCATGCAGTCCAGGGTGACTTTTCCAGGAATTGGTAAGTGGCTCCCCAGCACACAGCAGACCCAGAATCCTTCACATGAGCAAGTGCATTTACAGAATCCCAGGGTCTGTGTCTCACTGGGCTCTGTCCCCAGTGTGGAGCCCTGCAGGCCCCTCCCAGCAGGTCAGCACTCAACCAGCTACACACTACAGTGACTAGAGAAGACAGACTAGTACCCTCCAAAAAGATATTTTTAAACCCCAAAGAAGAAAAGATGACAAAAACCCTTGCGTGTGCTCATGTGAGTGGGCTCCATGGGGCTTTCAAGAGGAAAAAACCTCGTGGCTCTAACTGATGGCACCAGAAGAACAAGCCCGTTCCTCAGGCGCTATTTAAATTCCACTCAGTGATTTTGCTTTTAATTCATTTTTATTCCAGGTGCAGCCCTGCAGCTATTTTAAAACTGATGCTTAAAATAAAGTAATACTAATAGCTGGAGTTATCACAGGCTCCTGCAGTAACAGGGCTTCTTAAATCCCAAAAGCAAGCCCTTGCTGGAGTTTGACAAACCCCAGTATCCCTTCCCCAAGAGCAGGCAGAGAGCAAACAAAAAAACCTCCTTATCAAAGGATTGTGCTTCCTTTTGCAAAACCATTCACTCCTACAGGCCTGGAAATGGTTTGCTCTGCACATTTAACTATGGGTTTTCAAGTTATAGACAAGCGGATAGAAAGACTGCAGTGCTGGGCAGCAGAACAGAAAAACACCAGGCAACATGCACTTCCTCCCACCGTGGACAGCCGGCTGCCTGTGACAGTCACCGGAGGCCCAGGAGGCTGAACATAGATCCAAATTCCAGGTCCCACTCAGGCCCCTGGAGTCAAAACCTCTGCTGGAAGAAGGCAGTGTCTGTAATTCATTCATTCATTCATTCATTCATTCATATATTGTTTTTTTTTAATAATGCCTGCTTCTGTAAAGTGACTGTATGCTCAGGAAAGCAGCCCTGGAAAATGGAGTTTTGTGAGCACGCTCCAGAGACACAGCCTTGCCCCTGACCTGCTTGTGTCAGCAAGAGCCAGCTTGTTTCTTTCAACTCATTAAGGAAAAAAAAAAATCATGCTTTAATTACTGGCCTGAGCCAGCAGGGAGTCCACAATATTAACAGCCTAGACAGGGAACGCTCTCCAAACAAGGAATGCCAGACAGTGACTGTCTGGACCCTAAACCCCCTCCCAATTTGGGGGTTCCCTTCCTTCTCCTCATGGCCCACCCAAATGTACAGCACAGACACAAGAGGTAGCCAGTGCCACCTCCCTGAGTGCTGGGCATGGGTGGAAAGGACGTGGCGCCCCAGAGGGTTAGGGCTCTTACAGGGAGTACAGTGGTGGGCAAGGTTTCCAGCCCCTCTCAACACACACACCCCCTGGGAAGTGATCCTGTGACTCAGTCATCTAAGCCAAGTTTCTGTCATCTGCAACCAAGAGTCCTGTGTATTACATGAGGTCATCCAAGTTAACATGGAGCTGATCCTGGTTTCAGGGATCTCCCAGGATCCCAGAAAGGAGTCAGACAGCACAAACCCAAGGAGGCCCACAACAGGCTCCTCCAACAGCCACACAGAGGGCCGCTCCAGGAATGGCTCCACATCATCTGGTCACAGTGGCCTCCCCTGAGACACCCCAGGTATTTCAGCGGGTGAGTTGGTCACTGCATCAGACTTGGGACTCACTGGGACCCCCTAACTCTACTGCCTGCCCCTGGAGTGCAGTAGCTCAAGGGAAGCTCATCAGACATCTCCTAGGAAGGGACAGTTCCTGTTGTCCAAGACAGAAGTGGCCATCTCTCCCTTCCATCAGTTTCCATGGTATTTGTTCTTCCTACCACACATCAAACTCTTTTTTTTTCCAACCCGAGACAGCCTTCAAGTCAGAAAGATAATTGCACAATATTTCCCAATTTCCTAAACTTCACAGCCTACAAAATCCCATGAAAGAGTCCCAGCATCTTGTTCTAATCAGTAACATCATTTTTAAAAAGCAATTCCATCCATTAACACCACCTCATCATAGAACATTCTCTTAACAAGAAAAATAAAAACCACCTGAAATATGTGATCCATTGCCACCTCCTACTCCCCTTCTATTTTATTCTTTTCATTTTGGTTTGGACCAGGGGAGAGTTTCTCGCAGACCAGTCCTAGGCTGCCTGGAGCACTTCTGAGCCCCTGACCTTAGCCCTTCACTGGTAGGACCACAACCAAACCGAGGCAGGGACCGGCCTGCAGGGGGCACTCGCCTCTATCAGGCCTCAGTTCAGCAGAGTCCTTGCTTGGCAAAAACAGTTAAGATTACAAAAGGCTCATGTGTGCCTTCTTCCGTTTCTTTTTATTTCATTCTCATCACCAGGTTATTGCATAGATGAGAAACTAAAGCTATCACCTGCTCTCGGGGCACAGATCTGCCTCCTCTAATGTCTAGCACATACTTCTGTGTCCTTATTATACCCTTTGGAACTTTCCCACTACAGGGTCATTCTTAAATCCCCCCTCACGTCTTCTGGTCCAAGCTCACTGGACCACCCACACTGGGTTCTTTAAGGACAGTCAGCTGTTGCCTGAATCTTTAGCACATTGAACTTCACCTGTTACAGGGGAGATATAGGGTCAATATTTGTTGAAGAATGGATGGATGGAGTATTCCTCATTCAGCATGATTGCTAGACCCTGCACTTCCCTAGCCATGTCCTCAAGAGCCACTGCAACATTTGAATGTGCATCCTAAGGCCATGTGACTGAGCCACTGAGGCAAGGGAGAGAGCGAGCTTGCCCAGCAGGCACAGGGCCCCGGGTTTGATCCCCCGCACCACCAAAAACAGAGGGAGCGAGCAAACTGTATTATACACAGTCAAACTTCCCTAAAAAATTTAAAACTTGGGGAAAACATAGGGTAAGGGGGATGGAAATGATTTAAATATGGTATATGTATGTATGAATCTGCCAAAATGAAGCCCATTAATTGAATAACTGACAAAAGGATGAAAAAATGAATATGTCTCCTGGAAGGATCACAACCAGAATTATACACCACATGAACTCAGCTGTGCAGAATATCAGGCCCTCTTGGCCTTTCTGCCCTGGTCACCTAGCCTTGATTCTTTTTTTTTTTTTTTTTTTTGCGGTGCTGGGGATCGAACTCAGGACCCTGCACTTGCTAGGCAGGCGCTTATTCCACTGAGCTATATCCCCAGCCCACCTAGCCTTGATTCTGAAGCTTGAGATTGTCTTTGCTCTCTGGAAGCCAGTTTGCACTGCCAGCTCTTGTGAGACTGTAGTCAACTGCAGTTCTTAGATGTCCCTAGTTCTCAATGCATCTGATCTATCTGGTCAATGGTATTTCAAATCTAAGAACAGTTAACATTTAGCACTACTGTACTTCTTGTTGTCGGTCAACAAAACCAGTGTCTTCCCTTCCAGTGTAACCCTTCCCAGCTGCCTTTGTCTCTCCAACTAAATTATAAAGTTCCAGAGGTGGTGTCTTATATACTTTTATAGTAGGAAGAAGCATAAATACCCCTCATGGTAACATTTAGTAGGCATTCAGTATGTATGTGCTGGTTCACTGCACTCTGCTTTTACCCTAATCTCTCTTTCCTGAGAACACTTGGCTTCTGAAGAATCACGTCTGTCTCCCAGGGTCTAGACCCAAAGACTTGGGCCAACCACCATCTGTCTTAGTTACTTTTCTCATTGTTGAGACAAAATAGCCAATGCCCAAAGTTAAAGGAGGAAAGGTTTATTTTGCTCACAGTTTGTAGAGGTTTCTGTCCACAATCGGCTGGCTCCATGGCAGAGGGCATGATAGAGGAGAAACGGTTCATGGCAGACAGAAGACAGCAAAGCAGCAAGGGGTGACTACAGCTCTTTCGATCCCCAATACCTACTCCAGGCTATTCAGAGTGGGTAGTACTCACACGCTTAATCCTAGCACCCTTGATCCTAACATTGCACCGTGAGCCAATCCCCACATGACACTGTAGATCCAGCCACCTCTGAAAAAGCGCCCCTCCATGGCCACATGAGGCAGGGGACATCTAGACACAAGTGATAACACAAGCTTCCTACCCGCATATTGCAGCCCTGACCCTTCCTTGTCTCCATGGGACTTGCTGGATGTCCTCAAGCTGGCCAGCCTGCAGCAGACAGATGGCCCTCGCTAGGCGAGCACCCTTCATCAGCCTTGTCACTGTCCCTCATCCTCACTGCACTTCCCCCACATCCCCTCCACCACTCCATACAGCCACATGCAAGAAAAATACCCAGACACTTGGGTGAATGTGCACTTAACCAAAACAGAGGAAGAACCACTCACTTTACACATGGGATTCTCTCTATAAAAGGATTTGTCATGGAGTTTATTTTTATAAAAGACCCCTTTAGTGTATTTAACATATGATTTGATGTGCCCAGACACAGTTAAAATGCAACTGTCCATGAACGCATCCATTGTGCAGGGAGAAGCCTCTGGACCATCACCAGTAATTGTTCCCTGCAGCACTGCTGTTTTGACACACCAGCCGATGGCCTTGGAGACACTGTCACTGACTGAGTGACAATGGACCCTGCACAACACATAATGATGTATATAAGTAGTGCTTGCCCTGGGCTCTGCATAGCACAGTTTTTCATAAACCTTATGGTGAACTATAGAAACCATAGATTCCTGTATCTAGAAATGACCTTGATTGATCTATTCACATCAAGGAAAATTGAGCTAGCCGAAAAATGTACACTACAGACGCTCCCTGGCAAACCCATCCTAAGTCCCAACAAATGCATCCTAAATTCAAACTTCTGCAAGTGGAAAATGCATTTAATACACCCAACCCTCCAAACATCCTCGCTTAGTCTAAAGTTGGACAAAGTCATCTAACACTTCATTTTATAATGAAGCATCCGATATCTCGTGTGATGTATCAAAAACTGCACTGACAGTGAAAAGCAGAATGGGCGTACGGCCATGCATTCGGACCACCATACCGTCAAAGAATCATGTTGAACCATTGAAAGTCAGGACCCATCTTGTTATCAACTCCCCAACGCAGCCTGCCTGTGAGCACCCCCTGTGGAGGCTGATGGTATTGCACCCGTCCTCCCCTACAATTTGAATTTTGCTCACCGATTACTGTTTCACAGAAGCACTGGGACATCAGGCCCTCTTCCTCTGAAGCTCCTGCAGGTGTTTCATGGCAAGCTACACCATATTTCAATATATCATTACAAAAAGAGTAATCTGGGCACTCCGCTGTATACATCAGCAAAAACTTAGCCATCTGTACCTTTACTTATTCAAACACTGCTTGAACTTGGCTTCTCTTGGGAGAGGAGGCAGAGCGTGTGGATGAGGCTGCCTGGTACCCCACGCGGCCCTTAGGACAGAACCGGCATAGGGAGTTTGGCAGGGCTGTCTGCATGCTGGTAACTGGAGCCTAATGAGGGCGAAGAAACAAACCTACTCTCTGCAGTCACAATTACGGCTCCCTTTGCTGGAGTGTCACCTGGTTAGAGGGCTAGTAATCCCTGCTCCATTATTTGTAGAATGTTTTGTTTTGGTTTTTAATTATGTCTTAGGTCAGTCTTTAACTTACTTGTGCCTTAATGGGTCTGCAAAAAGTGCCTCAATTTCTCATTTGCAGATATCCTAAGGACCCCAAGGGCTTAAAACTCTTGAGCCTATAAGTAAATGCTTTCTATAGCTAATTCACAGAGATTGTATATACTCAAGATGTACAATGCAGTGGTTTGAGAAATATTCACAGTGTACAATGAATACCACAATCAAATTAATACGCCCATCACCACCCATGCTATATATTAGGTACCCAGAACTTACTCATCTTATAGTGAAATTCTGTTCCCTTTGTTCAGCATCTCCCCATTTCTCCCACTCATGTCTGTAATCAGTGCAGTTCTCAGATGGCCCCAGCTCTGTATCTGGTCGTCGGTCTTTCAAACCCAAGAACAGCATTGTAACATTTAGTGCTATTGTATTTCTTGTATCTCTTGCATTTCTTGCTCTACTCTCTGCTCCTGCGAGTTTGACTTTAGATTCCACATATGAGTTGCGTCGTGCAATATTTACCTCTTTGTGCCTGGCTTATTTCACTTTGCCACCTCTAGTTTCATCCATGTCACAAACAATAGGCTTTTCTTCTTTTTCATGACTGAATAACATTCCACATTTTCTTTATCCACTCATTTGCTGAAGAACACCTATGTTATTTCCACATATTGGCTATTGAGAATAAGCCTGTACTGATTTTACTCCCGTTGGATATATAAGCAAAAGTGGGATTGCTGGTTCCTATGGCAGCTGTAGTTTAACTTTTTGAGAATCTCCATATATTTTCCATCAGGGATGAACTACAAGCTGCTATTTTCTGAAAATCATGTTTAGAATCAGAAAAGAGAAAATGCATGCAGGTCCAGTGCAAAAGTCAGGGGGAGCCCCCTGGCCGTTGGGTGGAGGGAAGCTCTCAGAATCTCTGGGTTAGGGCACAGAAAAGAGATTGTGCCTACCGATATGATCCCCAGCACTGAGGTGCTGCAGGCTTCTGGTGAAATGACCTGAAAGTTAGGTTTCAAAATGGGAACTTGGCCAGGGATATAGCTCAGCAGCACAGTGCCTGCCTGGCAAGCACAAGGCTGTGAGTTCAATTTCTGGTACAAAAGAAAAAATGAGGACGTGAACTGATCTTCTCTATGGTGGCACAAGCCTATAATCCCAACACTTGGGAAGCTGAGACAAGAGAATTGCTATGAGTTCAAGGCCAGCACTGGCTACATAGTGAGTTCAAGTCCAGCCTGAACTACATTGTGAGAGCATGGTCTCAAAAAAACAAAAAGGACTTGGTTTTTTCCAGCAAAACAGCATATTCCACACTGGATATTATGTGGTGATTTGATGTTAGCAGGTTTAAGCCATTTTTCTTGTTTTAATCGGTTATTTCATGGAAATAGCCACAAATTATTCCTTGTTTATAACAAAATTACTCATTAAATACAGACAGATTGGAAAAGTGAATTATGTCAGTAAAACCCTCAAATTGCTTTCCACAGTATCAATCCATTCCTGCCTTCATGGGTAATGGCCCAAATTTAACGTAACATAATCAACAGCCCAGATTTGTTTGTTTAACATACACTGCATGGGAATCAGGTAAACTGCCATGGCAGATGCAAAATGCACCCTGAGGTGCTCTCTGGAATTGTGCCCCAGCACTGGGGACAGAGACATGAACATGAACCATAGCATAAGGCAACAAGTGGTCAGTATGGTGAGCTCCATGACTAAGGGCTCATAAAAACTCGCTTGTGCCAGAGGCATCCACAGCAGGGGCGGGATCCAAGCTGAGCCCTGAAGCATGGAGAGAGGGGGACCCAAGCAAGGGGAACACGTGCACAAGGACAAGAAAATGAGGCAAGGCTGGGGTAGTGCGCGTGGTGGAAAAGCAAGTTTAAACCATGACACTTAGAAGCTGCGTGGCCTCGGGCAAGTTGCTTGACCTCGCAGGGCTTTCACTGTAAAAGTGAGCTACTAGGGGAACCTGGTTCACAGGCTTGCTGTGAAGAGTGAAGGCGACAAGCCAAGGGAAGCATTTAGCAGCACCATGTTTGGAACTGCAGGCAGCCCTCAGTCATTGTGAGCTATTGTTCTACTTGTATGAGCACACACAACGCATGGGTTGAGCTCTATACTGGAGCCAAGACCAGTGACAAAGGGCCTTGTTTTACAACAGCAACTCATGGGCAGAGAGAGGAAATGGGTCACACAGCTCCGTGGCGCCTGTTGTGAAAATGAATGTAAGGGAGTGACACATGAAAAGAGGTCACATCAACACCAGCAGACTCTTCCCCGGGCACTGGGAGGTGTGCGGGGGGAATCCCCCAGGGTGGCAGTTCACACAGTCAATTCGCCCTCGGCCACATCCTAGCCCACTCCACTCCAAAGGGTCCCCTAGAAGACACCCCTCTCCCAGGAAACACTTAAGGTTGGCACCCTACTACCCGCCCCTGGGGCAGCCCGAGTCACCAGCGGCCCAGGTGGCCAAGAGGAGTGGCTGGCAGGTGAGGAGCAAGGGAAGCCAACCTCCCCACACCAGCCTCTGGCAGAGACTGGAGACACAGAGCGATCATTATTGGAACCCATGCAGCACCCTGTCTTCCCGGGGGCACTGGAAGGGTGGGGACACCTCTGCAACTAGGGACAAAAGGGAAACTGAGGATACAGTCAACTGCCCCCTCAGAAGGAGACTTCTGGAGGCCCTGTGGCTACGAGCACTGGGACTGAGAAAGCTTACATCACCACCTACTGTCCAGGGTGGAGGAGCTAAGATCCGCAGCAACGAAGACGGTGCAGCAGAAAGGGATCCAAAGAGGAAACTCAGGAAGGCCCAGGTCAGGGACTCAGGCTGATCTCCAGGAGCATCCTCCGCACACACGCACTGAGTGAGGCGGCTGAGGGGCAAGAGTGGGGGCAGCTTCTCTGCTGGCACTAGGGATCTAATGACATAGCCCCTTAGAACACAGCAATATCCAGCAGCAAAGGCCAGTATGAATTATGGCTTGGGTTTCTTGTAAGGAGTATTTATTTTTCACAGCATCATTTTGATTAAGCCATGTTGACTCACACAGTGTTTTCAAAAAAATCCATATTTTAATTAGAAATGATGCTTCCAGTGAGATTGGCAATAATAGCAATGGGAACATTGAGAGCAGTGAAACAACTCTGGTAAACACGTGGGACCAAAAGGCACGATGTGAAAAGGTAGTTGGATGCATCTATTGCTAAATTGCATGAATCTTCAGGATCCAAAGAGAACCTTCCTGGATGTCAGCTTCGTGTTGTGCACGGTCTCCTCTTCCCACTGCTGTAGACTGGGCATCAGGTTTGAACCAGGTCGCCCTACAGACTGTCTGTACAAATACTAGAGGCTGAACCAGGTGTTTCCCTGGCTGTTTTTGCTTCTGCTACTAGATGCTAAGAACACACAATTCTCACAGTACTTCAGGCACCATGGTGCCCTGATCAAAAGACATAAAGCCAGCAGTATCTTGGAGAAACATCTACCATAAGTGTCTGACAGTCTGCATTTCACATTGTTCCCAAGTGAGAAATCGGGGCCAAGAGGTCTACATCAATAGAGAGGCGTGGCAGATGGTGTCAGAATAGGGTGAAATCAGCCTCTGTTCCTTATCAGGAGCAATGCTGGTTTTTAGGATGAGCTTCAAGAGAACTCATCCAGATAAGTGCTGGCACCAGGTAGGTGTATGGAGGAAAAGGTTATCGGCCTGGTACCTACTTTACTGCCCAGTGACAGGATGAGTAGAAAATCAGGCTAGTAAAGCCTGTAAGTGGCTCTTCTAGAAAGGCTTGATCCAGCTCAAGATACACCATGAACTAAATATAAGGATATCGCAAATGCTGGTGCAAGAACTCTGGCAAAGCCCAAAGAACCACCAGGCAGTGCCAGCAAGGCCTGCGACACAGAAGGCCCATCTCTGGGCTCAATGTCCACTCCAATGTCTCTGCAGATGGGCTCAGTTCTCAGCCTGATACTCAATGTCAGAATATACCTGCGGCCGCCTCTCTTGCCCTGGGCCCTGGAGAATGCCAGGGCAATGCCAGTTTCAACCTAATATAGAAGTACAGAGGCCAATGGGTGCTGGCAATGTGGGAGCTAATGAAGTTCACCTTGAATATCTTCTCCATTGCGAATACACCCACCACAGGCTGGTCTTTGTTTTGAATTCAGCATTGTCTTCTCTTTTCAGCCATCTTCTAAAAAACAAAAGCCATCAGCACTCTGGGAGGCTGAGACCAGAGGATCACAAGTTCCAGTCCAGCCAGGGCAACTTCATGACTTACTTGTCAGACCCTGTCTCACAATGCTAAAAAATAATAATAATAAAAAGTGTTGGAGATGTTGCTCAGTGGGAAGATTCTGGGCTCAATCCCTAGTACCAGAAAAAAGAAAAAAGCTGTATTTCAGGTAGGAATTGCTCAAGGCCCCCAACACCTTAGTGTGAATAAATTTAACAAATCATTGAAGTCTTTGTTAGGAAGACAAGGAAAACCAGAAGAAAAGGCCACAAGACATTAGAGTTGCTCTTCTTGGCTGTCTTGCCCTGAGCTGACCTCGTTTTGGCTCAGATTAGCTATATCTCTCACACCTCTACTTAGCGCTCCAGGTAGCAAAGAACAGATGAGTGATAACCGGGGTCCTGGGCTAAGGCAAAGCCTGTGGGAGCATGGTGTGGCTTAAGAAAAATGCCCTGCAGTCCAAGCCACATGGGCAAGGGGCCAGCATCCAGAAAAGAGAGCGTGCAGGCCAGCCAGGCGCTCAGGAAGGCCACCTAAGAATAAGTGAGAATTTGAAATGATCCCTAACTCAGATCTGTGTCTCCTCTCCAGTCTCAGTTGGCAGATGAGATTTCCCACATAGTTGACAACTTTCATCATCGATGAACAAAAATACAGTATTTCTGAAAATTGTGTTGTTGTCAATAATAAGCACCTTGAATGTCTTCATTTGATACAATTATCTTCAGTCTTGGGTTCCCTGAGGCTAAAGGCAGCAACAAGGGCTTGCAGAGGAGCCACGACACTAGGAACCAGTCTGCCTCAGCTCTCCAAACACAGCTTCTCGTTCACCAGGAAGTTAACCCAGCCTTCCTTAAGCTAGGGGCCAGCAGGCACTCCCTTTGGTCCCTCCTGAGACAGAAGTACAAAGAGCTGAACCCACTAAAATAATCTGTAGACAAAAGGTTTGAACGAACTCACAGCACTGGGTGTACATTTGCTGAAAAAGGACACTTAAGATTGAGTTTTTACAGAGAAATTCTCTCCACATAACCTCCCAGGGTCACTAGGGTGAGAGGGCCACACTCAGATGCACCCCCTGCTGGTAAGGAAAGTGGTCACTAAGCACCATGCTACTGGAGGCCTCAGGAGGATGCTGGGAAAATAACTGAAATAACCCTCTCGGCTGAAGGAAAATCCAAGCAAGTCATACCATGAATGGGGGCTACTCACAGCTAGAGGACTCTTTGAGGCTTCAAGTTCCAGAGTTTTTCATAAGGAACTTAAGAGAGCCTTTGGGAGACATAATAATGTCTGAGATGAAAGTACCTTAAAACCATAAAGCACCACAAAAATACCAAGTATTATTTTTAAAATATTTGGGAGTGTTTTGAAAACATATACAGTAGTGGAAATGCTGAGTCTGCTTCTTCAGTCTTCATCCAGGCCAATCCCAGGAGGGACATGCCCTAGGTACCTCCTTGTTCATTTATTCAGCAAACACTCATTAAGCATTCACCGGGCAGCTAGATGCAGGAGCTAGAAATATAAACAAGACCCGTTTCCCACCCTCAGTTACTGGAGGTCGAGAATTCCAATACCGACTGTTCTTACCTCCCTCTTATATTCCTAACCAAAAATCCCACCCCATCAAGATCCCTCTGCTCAGGAGCAAATAAACCACCTCCTGTCCAGTGCAACCCATGCCTGAGTATACAACCCAGGCTGTGAACTAGTGAGTCCTTTGAGGCTACCATAAGGCAAGAAACTGAGCCCTCCTAACCCTACCCCATCTCAGGGCCCTTTCGAACACTTTCATGTCAGAACCTGAGGCTCCTGGTGCACGCAGAATGAGGCTTAGTAGAGCCACAGTCTTGTGGAGTCACTTTTGGAAGAACGCATGAAATACCAAACCAGTAAACCAGAGGTTTACTCTGTCCATCGGGGAGATGCACAGCAAGTTAGGCACAGACACTGAGGCCAGAAAGATGGTTTGCATCCTAGTTTGGTCACTCCTGAGTCGTTAAGCTGATTTTTGGACCACTCTGAGGCTTAATTTTCCAATTTGTAGAACTCAGCTAATAACACCTATCCCAGTAGTGATAGTCATACCATTAAATGTGATGATGTTGGTAGATAATTTAAGCATGCTTCGCACTTGTAAGGACTCTACAAATGGCAGCCATAATTATACATAATGATTATAGTCATTGCTATTGACATGCTTACGACACATAGCCCATTTCGTCCCAAGCCCCTGATAGCTTCAGTGCCTCTGTGGATGTACACAGAAGGTAAAGCTTCCCTTGACTGTACAGCAAGTTGTTTCTAACCTAATTCATGAACCCCAATTCATCTTGCCTTCTGGCAAACTAGCTTTTAGTCCTGAAGGCTATGACATATTTATCCTTGGTTTAACACTCACCCGATGGACAAAATAAAAGAATAAATCACAACATAAAGCAATATTTCACTTACCAAAAAATTCATTGGGTTTCCTGTCTCCCGCTGCAGTCATACATAATATCCCGGTACACTCCTTCACAGCAGGGCCCCTTCTTTGCCAATCACAGCTTTCTCCTCACACTACCACCTCTCTCTTTTGTGGTTCTCTCACCTCCACTTCCACTCTACCAACTGCCTTGTACAGCTCCAGAAAACTGCCTTCACTGAACACACGTCTGCAGCTGGTGCAGCATGCTCCGAAGATGACACAATCAGAGAGAGGCTGTGCAGCAAAAAATTAACTCTGCCCAGAAAGAATCGGCCTCAGCCCCGGGTTTCTGAGAGTCACCTCTAAGGTTTGGAAGGAAATGACGCACAAAAGGGTCTTCTTTGTTACATGGAGACATGGGTCATGCAGCATAGTATAACACTGAGTTAAAGTGGGGGCTTGGGTCTTGCCACATTAGCTTCACCTATGAACAGGCTGGAGATGGAGCCAATCTTGCCTATAGAGTGGAGCCTCCCCCTCAAATCTGGACACCACCGCTCAGGTTAGCAACACTCGGTGTACACTATCATACATTGATGTCAAAAAGATACAGCTCCTCGTGACTCCTAGGAAAAAGAAAGCAGGACAGTCCACATTTGGAACTCTCCTAGACTCCATCCTATGCATCTTGTCCATTGGTTGAGTTCATCTGTGTTTTTAACTGTAATGAACTGTGCCCAGTGCTTCAGTGCATCCTATGAGTCTTTCAATCAAATTAGGGCAGGGAAGCTTGGTTGTGGGGAGCCTTTACCATTTAACTCATATCAGAAGGGAAAATAGTCTTGTGCAAAGTTCCTCTATCACTGCAGAGGACATCAGAACAATGCTTGCAGATGGGCAACCAGAGTCCAGTGGGTACCAGGGCACCCTCTAGGAAACCAAATAACCATATCCTCACACCATTCCCTATCATCACACGGCAGATCTCAAGGCCCAAACTTGTTAACTCTGAATCCCACATGCAAGTCTTTGTGGCATCTGAATGACTGGCATCCCTGAATTAATGTGTACAGATAGATGGACCTTCCTCTACTGTAGTCCTCCCTAATGCAGGGAGGACTCCGTGCATTAACAGAGGAGAGGTCTTGCCTCGGGGTCACATGGGGTGTCTAAACCGGGCATAGTCTCAGCAGGTGATAGGTGGAAGGGTATCATATGGAAGACTGTACCCAGGAAACTGGCACTTGTGCCCAGGTGTCGCATTTTCCTCGAAAATATTACAGCCACAGTCCTCATGTCAAAAGAGGAAATCATACAGACAGGAATGGAAAGGGGAAGCACAGCAGTTCTCTAGGGCACCCAGAGGCCAGTAACAGGGCCACCTACACCACCACTCTGAATCTTCAGGAATCACACCTTCCTCAGCCTTGCTGGGTCCCCTCTGCTTAGAGACAAGGCTCCTTTTCAAGGCTGCGCTGCTATCTGCAGTTGGCTTTGTGTTCAGATAACTGGAAAGCAAAGCAGTGCATGCTCAAGTCAAGACTCAAGGGGAAAATACGGGAAGAAGAAATGTCAGCCTTTGGGCACCAGTGGAAATGGAAAAATCTCAAAAATAGTAAGGGTGGAAGAAAATGTATTTTGGTGATAATAGGACCGGAGTGAGCTGAGGCTGGCTGAGTGCTATATTGGATCTGAACTATCCACAATATCTTCCTTTGTTAACCCTGAACCCCAGCCAACTGCCCCAAGAATGCAGAGTAAGATTGAAAGAACATACTGGACCCCATATGTTTCAAACGAAGCAGTTTCAGGGCTGCATCCGTCACTGAGACCTAGTATTTGGATTTCCTTTAAATTGCATTGTCGTCAACGGCTGTTCAGGCTGAGTTGCTTAGACAGTAAATTCTGGTTCTAGCTGCCATTTCATATTATGCTAATGTATGTGAGAAGCTGTCTCCCTGGATACCACAGCAAATTGCTAGCTGAATCATAGAAATGCTGTCAACTTTTTTTTTTCAAGTTTTCCATTTTTGCTTTGCCATTGTGTGTAGTCAAGAGAAACCAAGAAAGTCAGGTAGGGAGATATATATATATATATATATTACATTTTTTTCCTCAAGCTTCCACTGCATTGGTTTTGCCTCTTTAAGAAAAAGCTACAGCTTCCTCCCTCTCTTCTAAAGCAACCGGATGCATGCTTCCATTTTATTTGAAGTCATTTCTTTTTTTTTTTTTTTTTTTCCGGGACCGGGGATTGAACTCAGGGCCCTAGTGCTCAGCGGCAAGCACTTAGCCCACTGAGCTGTACCTCCAGCCCGATTTGAAGTCATTTCTTTGCCCAAATATGTGTCAGCTTCAAGGAATCAGTCTTGAGAGCCAGTAGAGGGAGAAAGAGAGTGCCAAACCCTGATTTTCTATAGATTCCTCTCAAAATCAAGGCCTGAACAAGTTGACATTAGCTGAGCCCAAAGACAAATATGCAAATCAAATGGATCCTATAGGTGAGGCGACTTTTTAAAAGACGGCCCAGGGCTCCTCGGAGCAAATGGTGTTGACTTGCGAGGTGCTTCTAGTTTTGGCTCTCCTCTCCTCTCTCCTCAGATGACCCCTTGGCCGTGAACCGTTCCTTTGTCCGTAACTGTGCAAGCCCAGAGGTTCCTTAGAGCTCTAACATGCTATGTCTCTGGCGCTCTTTCTTCTGGCCTCAGCTGCTTGTGAAACCGAGGATAACAATATCTTCCCATGGTGGAACCAGAGGTGGACCTGAGAACCTAATAAGGATCCTTCCAGCTCTAAGAGCTAAGATTCTGTGAAACCATGGTATAAACTGTGTCACTTCCTCTATGGTCAATAGCAGAAGAGACTGGTGTGTGCACAGTTTGAAGACCGAGCCCACACTCCCTGTTCCCCCTGCCTTTCCTGTGGGACACACACTGAACTGCTCTCGGCTTTGCTGTGACCTGGCCTTGTTCTGCTTGCTGGGGCCATGGTGGGGCCTGGGAGCACCTGGCAGTGAGCCTGCAGCAGGGCAGGAGCTCAGCCACAGAAGTGGTGAAGACAGCCACGATCCCATTCTTTCACAGATCTCAAACACTCGCTTTAGGCTTCTTGTCCTTGGGGCATGTTAGCGCTGGAACCTTATAGGATTAGCAATCTCATCCACAAGCACAATTTCTTGTGCTAATCTCTCCCATATCCTGCCACTCAACAGCTCCACCCATGACCCAGAGGCCACTTTTTCTGCAAACAAAGATTCTAATCTCTGTCCCTATTTCACCCTCACCCTCACCTTCACCCTCACCCTCATCCTGAATTCCAGCAAATCAAGGGTTGAAAATTCAAATGATTTGGGGAGATAAGCAAGACGCCTAAACTTGTGAGGTTGCCCAGTCTGAGGAACAGGAAAAGTACATAGCTACTATGGCTTAAAAGGACTGGCAGTGAAACTGAATATTGAAAAATTGGGGGTAAAATGTAACTCAGTAGTAGAGCACTTGCCTAGTGTGAACAAGGCTCTCGGTTTGATCAAAATTTTGTGTCACCAACAAAATGACTATGCAGAAATTGGGCTCCTATTCCATCAGTTTTTGACTGTAAGCAATCTACTCATTCAATATGGATTTCCTTTTAAATATAAAACAATACCTGCTTTGAGAATTCAAAATGCTTTTCAATGACTGAGGCTCAACTAGGGTTAGCATTTACATTATTGCAAAATGATCCTTTATAAGTTTAATAAATCCTAAAACTTTCTTACCATAAAATCCATGTGATCTTCTAATAACTGTTTTAAACCCAAACTTCATAGCTTTTCTATAATTTTAAAATGGAAATGCTCCTGAGAATGAAGTATGGCTGCTCCCAACATGACATCATTAGTTATAAAATTGATCTGCAACCTTACAGTTTCATCTTTAAAATTAAGTACTTTGTATAAATTTTGTGCTATACTCTGCTTACTTTGAAAATAATGTTTTTTTAAGTTATTGACCTCCTACTTAAGTCTTTCAGTCCGAATCCTCAAGCTAAATGAACATTTCTACAAGACGCATCACGTTTATCCCTCAGACGGAAGCTGGGTCTCCCAGTGCCACATAAATGGGAAGATGACTTACTGCCAGCTTCCTAAGGATGAGCAGGTTAGGGTGTGGGCTTGCACGAGTGCAATACAAAGACGATCAAATGTGGGGCTAGGTAGCGACTTCTGGAATGTTGGAGAGAAATTCAGCTAATTAATCCTTTTCTCAACAGTGCATTATCGAAAATAGCCAAAACCAACAATATGAGAACGCCAGGGCATTGATCAAAGACATAAGGCAAACATTTATTGGAGAACTGTGGGAGAGATCCAGGTGTTAGCCTGGAGATGTTCTCATCCCCATCACTAGCTCTAAACACACAATTAGGTTCAATTAAATTGGGACAAGCAATCAGACCATCCATTTTGTTGATGAAAGACGATTTGACAGAGAGCAGGGTGGAAAACACATGTGCACTCGTACAAAAACGATGCTCCGGGCACTACCCTAACAGTAGTAATCTTGGTGGCAAATAAATGAGGGAGCTCAATGTCAAAGGTAGCCCAAGATTGTTATCCTGGTTGAGGCAAGGCACCAAATAGCAAACAAACCTGAAATACAAAATAAGAAAGCCAGGGGGTAGAACAGTGGACCTTCATGTGCTCCCTCGTAATCCTGGTAGTCTGAAAGGCTGCCTTATAAGAAATAATAAAAATCCTCAGGCTGAAAGGAAATGATCTATGCACACTCAGGAAGACCAGAGAGAGTGCTGGCTATCTACACAGACCTCGTGAGTGTGAGGCCTTGCGCATGTACAGAGAAGACATGAGAAGGCCTAAGAGAAAGCCAACACCAGGATGACCCGTAGAGAGACTGAACTCTAAATGTACAGAGCAAGGGCTAAGGATATAGCTCAGTGGCATAAGCGCCTGCCTGGCAAGCACAAGGTCCTGAGTTCAATCCCTGGTATAGGGAAAAAAAAAATGTACAGAGCAAGTCACACACTGATTCCCAGCAAAGGCTGGAAGCCTTACCACATCAGTGTGGTGAGTTCCTCCCACCCCCGACCAGTTCTCAGCTAACACTTAGCCAGGCCAACCCAGAGATGGCACCTAGGAAGCCAGACTTAAAAATGAAGGTGAGGAGTCAGGAGCTGAGGAGCTGAAAGGGGAAACCAAAGAGGAGAGTTGTGCATCAGAATGAGATGAGCTAAAAAGCACTCTTATCTGAGGACAGGATTTGAAGGTCTCGATGACCACCTAGTTGTTAAAAAGAAGCAAATTAAAAAATAAAAATAAAACAAATATTACTAGAGTTGGAGAAACATGGCATAATGATCAAAGGGTCAATATACTAACAAGGCACAAAAAATAATATATATATATATAATACAGGAAATCATGGTAGTTCATTCACTAGAACTAATTTTTACATTTTCTACAATTTAAGTTCAGGTTAACTACACACACTAAATTAATAGAGTTTTGAAATAATTATAGATTCATGGGAAGTTACAAAACAGTACAAAAAGATCCCAGTATGCTTCATCTAGTTTCTACCATTGGTCAGCTCTTACATAACTGTAGTGGGTTATCAAAATCAGATATTGACATCAGTGTAATGTGTGAATATAATTCTATATCATTTTATCAGAATTATGTAACCCCTGGCCAGAATTAAAATACAGAAGGTTTCTAGCACTATAAATACATCCTTCACGTGACCCCTTTGTAGCTCTACCTACAACCCCTAGCAGCAGAATTGTTCTCTTCAATTCTATAATTTTGTGATTTCAGGACTGTTACATGAATAAATTCATACAGTTAATTCATACAGTTTTTTTAAAGGTCATCCTTTAAAAAATAGAATCAAATTACAGAGTCTCAACATATTCTAAGGGATATACTCCTGAAAAATACACTGTATCTTATATCCAAGTACTCAAACCGATCCTACACAGTTTTAGTCAACAGCTTGAAAATACAGTTCCCTACAGGAAGAGCTATTTGGAGGTCAGTCTATATGGCCCTCACAGCAGAACCAGGAAAACAAGGTGGAGGACTTACTTCCTCTGCCAGTAGGGAAACATTAACAACAAGCTGGTTCCCTGGGTCCTGAATTTCCACCTTACCCAGAGTTTCTCTCCACCTGAAATAGTCAACCACTCCATCCTCCCTGAAATACCTCCTTTACGTGGATTCTGCACTATCCATGCCCTGGTTTCCCTCCTATATTACTGAGCACTCCCTCATCATCCTTCACTGGATTCCTTCCATTCTTGGGGCTCTACTTTGGGGCGCCCTGCATCTCAGTCACTGCATCACTTCGGGTGATGCTTGCTGATGAGCTCAGCCAGCACCAGGAGTGTCAATGCCACTCTGCACCGATGACTCCTGAGGGCTCGGCACATAGATACTGAACTCCTCATCCTAATCTGGGTGTCAACTCTTAGTGTTGCACATCTCAGAAACTAACTCACCCCCCCCCCGCTGTGACGGTTTGTGTCTACATGTCCCCGCAAAGCCTCATGCAGGGACAGGGCGGGCTTCTAGGATTTGTGATTGATCCATGATGCAATGCTGGGATTATGCATGTGAGTGCTACACGCGCCCTGGGGCCGGTAGTTTGCATACAGTGTATGAGAGGAAAAGAGGGTGCTTCCCGCCACGCCTCCCTTTTGTTACTTTTGCTGTTTTCTGCCACCATGAACTACAGCCCTCTGCCACGTGCCACCCTGCCTTGTAGCCAGCCAAGTATGGACTGAAACTCCCATAAACTGTAAGCAAAATAAACCTTTCCTTCCTTAAATTTGGGCATCAGATATTTTGTCCCAGCAACAAGAGAAAAGTAACCGAGACAGAATTTGGTACCAGGAGAGTGGGGCCATTGCTGTGACTATACCTAATCATGTGGTTCAAGACCTTTTGGATACGGCTCGTGGGAAGTGTTTGGAAAGGTTCGGAGATGTCACCTGAAAGACTCGAGCTGGAACGCCTTTGGCTGTTCTGTATGGGAGATTCTAGTCAGAGCTCAGAAGACCAGAAGTCTGATAGAAATCCTGTTGGTAAAGACCGGGTTTGGGAGGTTTCTTCTGGGAAGGACTGTATTGGTTGTTGGACTCCAGCACACCCTAGATCCAACCTTGTTAGTGACATCTTGAAAATATATCCCAAATCCAACTGCTTTTTAGTACCTCCACTACTACCTGATCCAAACTGCAAACACCTCTCACATCATTCCAACCGGTCTCCTCACTTCCACCCTCCTCCCTTCCAACAGTTCTCCTAGTGGCCAGTGTAGGTCTTTAAGTATAGGTTTCATGATATCATGTAAAACTCTCTAACACTTTCCCATCACACTGGGACGGCATCCAGACACTGGCCTTGGCGGAAGGTGACACAAACCTGATCCTGGCTCCGGCTATCCCTCCAAACCTGCCCCTTACTCCCCGCTCCTTCATCCATGCCTGTTTCCCTGGAGCATGCATCTCAAGCACCGTCTGCTTTGCACCTGCTCTTGGCTCTACTTGGAAGGTGATTCCCTCAAATATCCAGCCAGCTTTCTTCCTGCAATCATGTTTCTCCTTGCCTCATCTGGAAAGTTTTTTCTCATCTATTGTAAATAAACTCTCAAGGTATTCTTCAGAGCCGTATTGCTCCTTTAGCTGTTTGTTTATAATCTCCTATTTCCATTGCATGAGAGCTAAGCATGTCTATTCTGTTCACACTAAACACTCAGCATTCAGTAGAATCCCTGCACAGGTAAAGGTAGCCCCCGAATGAATACCAGGATGGATGAACGGATGCACAGTGCACAGATGGCTGCTCCACCTCAACCCCAGACACAGACCCCAATTCCCTTGATGCCTGATGTGTCCTGACCTTTTGCAATAAAAGTCCCCAAGTGTCACCCTGAAGACTCACGCTGGTGTATGTTTATTTTCATGCAAGAAAAATAAAATGAAAAATAAGAACAAGGTGGTGACCATCATTGAGCTAAATTTTTATAACATTCCTTCATTCTAAAATTGTCCTTGTATTGGCAGAGACCCTGATTAAAAACAAAGAAAAAGAAAAAGGCAGAGCCTGACATACTCCTGAAACTGAGTATAAAATAAGTCCTTGCATAGGAAATGCCTTCTTCCCATTGGCCCCTTAGCTGTCTGTCTCTTGTCTTTCTCAGCTCCCTTTCAGGAGACAATGCACCCTAACACACTTCTCTCACTTCTGAGAATCAGTGACCTGAGATACTTAAGGGAGATAAGAAACTTTTCATAATGTAAAGCTAAAAAAAAATTTATATGGAGAAAGACTGCCCCCTGATTCATAGGTTTTGTAAGTCTATAGTGTGTGATTTATGGGCTGCTGTTAAAATTGGGTCACCTTTACTTGGCAACTGCAATCTAAGGACTCTGCATACTAAAGATCACTACATGACACAATATCCTCCCTGGGCAAGTACATCATCCCAACCGGTCTCCTTACTTGATATAAGCTCAGGGGCCTCGAGCTGCCACTCCTGGGGAGTTGGAGGTAGCACCTGTGGGCAGCTGCGGTCATCTCAGAGAGTAAGCTGCCCAGTGCCTAGCAGCCTTGTTGACACAGCCTGCTGGGGTTAATCTCCAAAGGATCATGTCCCCACCCAGCTGCCTCTGTGCTTTGCTGAGATCACCCCATCCTCAGACGCCAATCAAGAAGGAGGAGAACTGGTTATTTTCCCTCTTGAGAAACAAAGCAGATTCAAATAAATGTCCTCCTTTCCACCAAGAACTGCTCTTAACTGTTACCTTGTTTCAAAAGCCGGTAAGCCCGCTTTTGAAACCTTTTCAAAAAGCAAAAGATCTAAACTCACAAACAAACAAAAAGCTTGAGAGGGAAAAATCGTAAAAGAACAGGGAAACATAATTTCCTTTACCAAGGGATATACAGCTCTGCTCCAGGACACAAAGGCAACTCTCATCCTAAGAGGAGGCACTTTGTTCTCTTTGGGGCAGGATTAAGGTCCCTAGTATTGGGAGCTTCTACTCACTGAAAAGCCTTCCAAAAGGAAGCCGGAATGTGCATCTGAAATGTAAATAGAACTAATAAATGTGTCATTTAAAGCAGCGTTTCAGGAGCCCAGCTCTTCTGTAAACCAAGATACACCTGCTATAGGGAGTTAAAAAGAACGTAAGCAAGGTGCATGCTGAAGCTGATGCTTTACAGATCCAGGAGCCTGGGTGGAAGGGAAGATCCTGGATCTGTCGGGACCCACGGGCTGCAAAGGGGACCCTCAGGGTTAACTGAGGAGGATGCCCAAAGTTGGGCAGCATTAAAGGCAGCAGTAAAGAATATGAAGCACCCACGGGTGGGCAACAAGGGGCAGCTGTTCTTGCTCCTGGGCATGGGGAACAGGGGAAAAAAGGGGTGCTGGAGGCTGGCAAGAGGCAGGGCTGGGGAACAGGGTGCGGGGGGATGAGGCAGGAGCTCCACAGGCAGCACTGGAAGGGTAAGGGTGGGGCTGGGCACAGATAAAGCTTTAAACCAGAGCCACTAAATCTGCAGAATAGTCTGTGTACTAACTCCAAAACCCAGATGGACATCCACTCCATGGACACAGAAAGACTGACCAAAGGGGTTCTCATCTCTTACATCTCAACAACTTTATCAGTAGAGCTATGTCGTGTGCAGACTGGTTTTTGGGGGGTTACTGAAGAGTTCAGGATTTCATGTGGCTGCTTCTTTCTTTTGAGAATTGCAAATCTGGGTGCTTCTAGACATGAGGTATCTTGGGCTCCAGAACTTCAGAAGCCGTGCATGCATCAGAGGGCTCAGACACTCAACATGGCAGGAAGGGACCGGCATCCAGTCCTCATCATTGAGACCCAGCCCTTCCACCACAGGACTCACTTTTCCTTTGCACCCTTTCCATTCATGGACTGGTGCCTGGCCCTTGCCAGCTAGTTGAAAAACGATCCTATGGTCCAGAAGGTCTTTCTATGTGCCCTCGAAAGAAAGATCGTGCTGGGCATAGTGGTACGTGCCTATAATCTTAGCACTCTGGGAGGCTGAGGTAGGAGGATCGCAAGTTCAAGTCCAGCCTGGGCAATTTAGCAACTTGGGAAGACCCTGTCTCAAAATAAGAAAAAAAATGTTTTTAAGGGTGAGGAGGGGGATATAGCTCAGTTGTGAAGGCTTTGTGTTCTTTGTGTTCAATCCCCAGTACTGGGCATGCGTGCTCACACACACACACACACACACACACACACACACACACACACATGCACGCTCGCACCAAAGATCTACCTTTTCTTTGTCTCCTTGATAACTCCTAGTGGCTCCATTTCTGCAGCTTTAAAAATATCTTTCTCTTGTATCTCAAAGTACTGTGGAAACAGACACTAACAAATAGAATTCCATATTTTTAAACCTGAAGCAAATAGCATCTTGAAGAAATTTCTTTTCACTTAAAAGAAAAAATAAGAGATACCTGAAGTTGAATAAAATTTCAGAAATGTGGTTGCCCTTGTGCCCCAAGAACAAAGGCACTCTTCCTTCTGTGAGTGGTAGGGACCAATGAGAACCTCACAACTAGGGGGAACCAGCCAAGATATTAGGACAACTTTAAGACAAAGGTTACTAATAAATTAAAGAAATGACAGCCTCTTAACCTTGGACAGAGGGCCATGAATTGGGACACACTGTAACAGTGAAGCACAATGTGGGGTAGATAAAGTATACCTGGAGTAATAAAAGCTCTAATTTTGTTTTATAAGTTTACCTCGAAGTTATTACTGTCATTATTTTACTTAATAATTATGGCTTAATGTGTTAATAATTTTTACTTATGTAGTCATCTTCCAGGCTAAAGTAGTTACATGGGAATTCTATATCACACACCTAGTAGGGCCTGGCAATGTAAGTTAATTGCAGTGCTTCCAGCGACAGAGACCCTGCTGTCTCTTTGCTGTCTCACGCCTCCCGCTTCCAGCAGCAGCCTGCACTCTCCCCTCCAGCGCATTATGTGTTTCCCTGCACACCTGCCTGAAGGTACCGCCAGGCTCTGTCTGCCGCTTTCTTTTTCAGTACTGGGGATCAAACCCAAGGCCTTCTCACTGAGCAACGCCTCCAACCCTTTTTTTCAAGTTGCCCGGATTGGGCTCAAACTTGGGAGCCTCCTAGCTTGGTCTCCCCCACAGCGCTGGGATTACAGGTGTGCACCACCATGCCAAGCTGTCACTTTTGAATGCAGCTTCTGATTCCTGTGGGTGTTTTTGACTGTGTAGAGATGTTTCTGGCAAAACAGTGGCACCCTCCTCGGGGACCAAGGCACCCCTATGAGTCTGATCATGAGCCTCTGGAGATGACGCTTCTCTCACTTGTATCGAGTCCTCAGGGCTTAGCAGTGGAGACCACAGAAGATACCTCAGGAAGGTTTGATAAGCTAAAGTGAGTTTTAAGTAAAGTGGAGCCCAGTGGAGCCTTCAGGGAAACACAAAACTGAATGCAAAGGAGAGGTTCAGGAAGGGAACCTTCCTTTTGCACAGCCTCCCGTTGGAAGCAGGGGGAGCAGAGAGGAAGCTTTGGAGCTAGGTGTAGAAGGGAGGCGAGGTGGGAGAAGGGAGAACAAAGAAAGAAGAGAGGGAAGAGGGAGGGGAGGGGAGGAAGGGAGGGAAGGGGGATGGGGAGGTGCAGGATGGTGGAGGAGGGAGAAAAGGAGGGAGGGTGGAAGGAAGAGGGACGGATGGAGAGGGCGGGAGGAAGGGAGGGAGGAGTCATGAGGTCAGAGGCATGTGATCCTGCTGGCCATGGAAAAGGCCAGAGGGTATGATGGGGCCTTACCTGGTAGGAATTATTCAAGGGTGATGGGAAAGGGAAGCTGGATTCCGTCCAGTGTGTCAGGGGCGGAGCTGAGAGAAAAGCTCTGTGTAGCCAGATGCGCAGCAGGACCCTGGCACTGGAAGAGGCAGACTGTGATGAACATCAGGACACCCTAAGGAGACTAGCAGCCAGCTCCCAGATCCTGCTTTGCCCAAGAGTGAGTCAGACACTCCATCCTATGTTCTTTTGAGCTCCAGGAACCAAGTGGGCCTCTGTACTCTGCTCCTTGGCATTTGCTCCCTAGCAATGCATCTCCTTCTGGTCCCATCCCAGGCACGCAAGAGAAAGAACATGCTCTGAGAAAAGCACTGGTCCTTCAGCAAGCCCATCAGGCCTCCATCACTCACCGGCTGTGTGACTTTGGACAAGTACCTTCTTACGCACTTCAATGTTCTTACCACTAAAATGGGATGCTGAGTGGCACCTACTCACAGAGTACTATAAGGGTCCATAAATGCATAATGAATGCTGTAAAAGTGACCTGGAAACTCTCTGTCAATGAGACTCCCTCATGTTCAGCAGCCACATCTGTAAAATTAGCTACACCAAGCTAGCTAGTTAGCAACGGCCATCTTCACCACGAGTTTGAAAGGATTACAAGCCACCAATAAACTCAACATAAAATGCCAGGCCTACAGCAGTTGCCCAACACATAGTCCTATTATTATTGTTGTTGTTATTATTGACAATTGGGAAGTATTTTTGAACCTTCTTTCATTTGAAGAATTTTATTTATTTAAAAAGAATCAACAGTATTGCATACTGTTATCGCTTGAATATTGGTTTGTCCCCAACCAACTTCATGCTGGGGCTTGGCCTCCAGTGAGGCAGGGTTGGGAGGAGAAGCATTTGTGTCATGGTGTGAAGCTCCCAAGAATGGATTCATACCTCTCCCCTGGGGTGAGTCCTCAAGCTGAGATCAGTTGCTGCCCGAGCAGGTTGTTGTGAACTGAGGCTGCCCCGCCCATTTTCCTCTTCTGCACACGTTCCTTTCAGCACATACTCACTTCCACACATGCTTCCACTTCTGCCTCCCACCACAAACTGGGGCAGCACAAGGCCGTTGCCAGCAGTCAGGAAGATGCATACCATGGTCTTGGATTTCCAGTCTCCAGAACTGTGAGCCAATTTAAATCCCTTTTCTTTGTAAATTCTCCACTTAGATATTTGCTATAGCAACAGAAAAAGAACTAAGATGGGTCCATATATTTAAAATTTGTTTCCTTGAAGTAAGGAATACCTGTGTCAAATTATTAACCTCCACTAAAGCCTGCCTCTGAATGATAGTAATGATATGAGATGAAGAGAAGTCTCAGATTTAATACAGCCACATGAAATTTATCTTCTAAATTCTGCTATTCTGAATTATATCTGCAGGGAAAAGGTAGAATTGTATCAACGAATATTGGAATGGGAGAGGATAAACCTTCCAGTGAGAGCGGAGAAAGGATCCAGTTGAGAGCCTCCTGCCATTTTGCCAACAGCGCCACCCTTGGTCACAGGCATATCACAGCGGGGTAGTCCACTCACAACTTCCCCAGCGGCTCCAGGGATGGAGCTCAGCATCAGCTTCTGGCTTCCACCAGCCCGGAACTGGGTCTTCTTCCCTCCCACCCCAGCCACCGCACTCTCCAGTGGGGATTGCTCTCCATTCTTACAAGGAACCAACCCTACAATGTGTATAGCTCAAGAATACCAGCAGAAGCTCCCCAACCAAAAATAGAAGACATCCCAGTTCTATACCTACATTGAAATATCTATGATTTAAAAAACAACTTCAGAGTACTATAGAAATGGACTCCAAAGGCAGACAAAGGGGAAGACTGACACAAGTCTCCCATCAGAGGACTGAGTCAGTACACGGAACATGTCTTTGGGGTCCTGAGATCCCCTGATTAAAGTTGCCAGACTTGGAGGGAAGAGGAGGCAAAATCAAGTAAACTTGCACTGCGGGTAAACAACAAATACTCTTTCAGCATTAAGTATGTTCCAAGAATATTCATTGTTTATCTGCAATTCAAATTTCACTCAGCATCCTCTATGGCCTGACAATCACACCTCTGATACACCCTGGTATTAACTACTCCCAACTCTTGGAGAAGCTGCTAGAAGCCCTCTCCCATTCACTCTGCCACCACTCCTTTCACTGGAGATACATGAGCAAATTAAAGCACATCCCCAGCCTCCTTTCCTCCTCTGGCAAAACCAAGATGAAAGCCTCTGCCCCAGGTGATGGGGCAAACTATAGGTGCTGCACTGTAGGGAGAAGAATCCCAACATCTTGAATTGAATGTATGATCCTAATCTCACTTCAGGGTCCCTTCTGGGTCTGAGGATGGACTACAGGGCATGCGCTGGATGTGACTGGGTCCTCCCAAGTTCAAATCCCCAAAGCAACAGTATTGAGAGGTGGGAACGCTAAGAGGGAATTAGGCTATCAGAACTCTCCCCTCATACACGGATCCATGCTGCTACCACAGGCGTGGCTTCATTGTCACAGAATAGGGCTGCTATGAAAAGCCAGTCTGGCCCTGTCCTGTGCTCTTGCTCTCCCCTCCCCTCTCCCTGTTTCTTTCTCTGCACCCCTCTCATGTACACACATACACACACACACACACACACACACACACACGTACATGCTCTCCTGTTTGACCTTCTACCACGGGATGACACAGACCAACAGCCCTCCCAGGATGCTGGCACCTTGACACTGGGCTTCTGGCCTACAGAAGTGTGAGAGACAAATGTCTTGTGAATTAGTCTGTGGTATTCTGGTGCAATAACACAAAACAAGGACAGGATCTGTGGCCAGTCTAGAATATATGCAAAGTTGGGAAGTACGCATGTTTCAGTAATGTATGGGGGTGGGGAGAACACGAATGAATGTGTCAGGTGTCCAGCACCGCCATTCTAGATGCTGGGAGGCCATCAGAGGGAATCAGAGAGACGAGACCCCTGATACCTCATGGTCCCCACATTCTAGCAAAGGAGATAATCTGTAAAGAAAGAAACAGATAAACATTTATTTCAAAGAGCACTAAGCACTCAAAGGAATCCTTACCTTGTAATGGAGACAATGGTAATTTGCCTACACACAAGTTCTTTCACAATCTCTTCAAATTTCAATCCTGCGTGATCCGCTCTGTGCTCTGCCTACTCTAGCAGGTTGTCTCTGTCTGCTCTGTCCCTTAACAACTTGTTAACTCCCTCTGACTTCTCATCTTACAGGTTATTCCTCAAAGTGTCTTATATATATATTTAGCCAAGTTATTTTAAAATCCTTTAATTGGATTATGCCTGTCCCTCTGCCTAGGTTATAACTTCCTAGATATGGCTACTTCTCCAAATACCCTTTTCTAGCCTCAAAAACACCTCCCTGTATACTGAGCTCAGTAAATACTCACTGGAATCATGAATGAACGATCTGCCATTTGCGTCAATGTGGGGAAACAGGTCATTACCAAGGAAGCATTTTTCAATTTCATTTTACTCGGGGAGTAATAAATATTTGATAATACGATTTGATTTGAACTAAAATAAGCATGGCTCCGCTGGGATGAACTATTAAAAAAAAATGAACAAATCGGCTGCCATTCCTTGAGAGCTATCCAGGACTTGGAAGAGATCTGATTCTTAGAATCATCTTGTCAGAGACAAATTTACACAAATTCTAAGTTGTGCTAGGCTAAACTCAACAAGCTTCTCCTGAACCCACAGAAATCTCCACAAGCCACAGGTTAAGCTGGAATTCAGAAAAATAAACAAATGACCCCTTTGTTTCTCCAACTACTTTCCCACCCCTGCCCCTAAAATCTTTGCTAGTCTGATGATTTCTAGAGTGAAGGCCAAACAGCATTTTGAATGTAACACAAGTGGATTGACAGCTGACCACACTTAACATTTCTAGCATAAGCCATAAGGAAATTCACACCTTACACAACCAAAAGAATACAGTTTGGGCAAGGCATGGAAGCAAATCTGCCCTTCGTATACTGGTTCTCCTGTCTCTGTTTCAGTTACAAAATCTGTAGATCTTTGCAAATCACGCACAGCTCTGTCGGGGAGGCTGGCATGTGTACACAAGGTGGCTGCACTCGAGCTTGAGAACGAGGGAAAACGTGAGCATTATTTGCAGAAGAAGAAGAGCGTACAGAAGAGGATCTCCAAAGGGAAGGGAAACAGCTCTGATACCATGATGATTTCTCTACTCGCTGGAAACTCAATAGGCTCTCAGAGACCTCTTTGTGGTGTTTTTCTATTTGGGGGACTGTTCTCAAAAGCGGATTCAAGCTCTGTGGCAAAAGTTTAACATCCCGCCTCAGAGCAAAATTAACTGCAAGTGTGAAATGAACAAACCCCAGTCTACAAAATGTCCTCTCCCAGTTTTCCAACGTGGTTTCGGTTTCCAGCCTTTGTGGGTGCTTCTGTTCTGCTCTCTTCAGAGTAGCAACCCATACCCCAGAGAACCCCCTCTCCCCTTCACCCCTCCACACCATGCTCTTCACCTTCCCTGCCACCTGTGCAGCCCAGCCCTCTTCAGGCCCTCTGCTGACTTCTCTTCCCCATGAATGCAACCTGTGTGAGCTTCACACCATTTCAACCCTGCGCTCTCCTCTCATTTAGGAAATAAATCCTATTTCATGGCTTCATGGCCGCTACTAGTCCATAACTCATACCTGTACTCCTCACTCAATTTTTCACTCACAGTCCAGTTCAGAGTCCATAGCATCTAACTGGACATCATCTTCACAAACTCTACGTGCCCCACACTGAGATCATGATCTCTACGTTCCTTGCTCCCCTAACAGCCCCAGCAGGTTCTGTCACTCAGGCCCGAAGGCCTGGAGCCATTCATTGTCTACTCAGCAATGATTTAATACATGTGTCCTTTATTCCCAATACCCTTAGAGCCAATTGTAACAGAAGTTCTAACCCACATTATTTCTCCTCAAAATTCTGCTTTCCTTCCACCACTCTTATGCCAATCATGACTATCTGCGAGGTTCAATTTCAGCTGTGACTCATCTCTCCTTTCCCTAAATATCGGAGGCCTTTCTTTATTCACACTGTCCTTTGGGCCCTCAAGAAAACCTTCCCTTGGATGGTTAGCTATTTCACAGAGATCTGCTGTACGCCTGTTCTTTTATGTACCCATACTTACAAGCTTCTGGGTACAGGCACTGTGACAGTTTTTAAGTGACCCACTACCCCAGCACATAGTAAATGAGTTGATTGTTATAACATGCTTATCTCAGGGCCTGGTGTCAAATGAAGAGCTAAAAACATATGCATAGAAAAAAAATAATAAATATTTGGTAAGTTAAGACTGAGCTATAGGAAAAAAAAAAAGCTCCTCCAAAACATTCACAGCCGCAGTTCTCCCTCTGCTACCCATTTCAGTGGAAGGCTGAGAACACTGGGTCAGCACTAATTCAGGCATCCAGGAGTACAAAGGTACATGTGGGTGTTTAGTGGTGGATACTTGTTAGGGCCTTGCCAGGTGTTGCAGATTTATATCTCGATGTCATTGCTCACAGGTCAGGCTTTGGGGAGGCGATTGGATCACCAGGGTACACCACTTAACAGGACCGGTGTACTGAGGAGTTCATCGCTAAATGTGATGCTGGGGGGAAACCTGGTTGGAGGTGGGTCACTGGAAAGGCGTATCTCCCGCCCTCCACCTCCCGTGATCTCTCTCTCTCTCTCTCTGCTATTTCTCCTCTACAACGCCCCTCTGGCAAGCTGCCCTGCCTTGGAGCCAGCAAACTATGGGCTGAAACCTCTACACACTGTGAGGTTTACCCTTTCTTCCTTAAACTGTGGATGTCCGTGATAAAGTAACGAAGACACCAAATCCAGCCACAGGGATTTGTATGGACTTGGATTATTGGTCGAGCGAAGCTGGAACATGGACATATACTAGCTACTATTTTCTTCCTTCCACCCATTAGATAGTTTAATAATATCGATGCTTGGTTTCACCTCTCCTCAGCTCTGTGACCAGATGTCTGCCCAGGAATGAAGATGACAGAACTATGAAATACAGATCTGGGCGCATGAGCTGGCACAGCAGAGAAACCACAGAGTCCACCTAACTGTGACGCTAAGACAACCAAGGCCCAGCAATGAGGGCCACACCTCCATGGGCCCAAATTAA
The DNA here is from genome assembly GCA_004027595.1 of Dinomys branickii. Taxonomy (NCBI): domain Eukaryota; kingdom Metazoa; phylum Chordata; class Mammalia; order Rodentia; family Dinomyidae; genus Dinomys; species Dinomys branickii. The sequence goes on along the minus strand of PVLD010003297.1, from coordinate 83,733 downwards.
CCTAAGGCCCCCGCCATCTCCCCACCCTGTTCTGTCCCCCCCCTCAACAACATCCACCCCGGAAACTTTTCCCCCAGCTCCATAAACAGCTCCGTCTTCAGCTCAGAAGCGTTCTTGTTACTTCCCACGGCAATCATGACCCTGCCAGGCAGAGGGAGGTGACCTCCCTTCGCCCCGTGCAAGGACAGAAGTCAGAGACGCCTGTGTTCCTTCTAATGTCCAAACAGAAGTTAATACTTGAGGTCAGACACCAAAACAAGTGGCCATCCCACAGCCTGCTGGCAAAACGCCGCGCAGAGTCCCCGGCTGACCTCCACGGGTTCCACGGGTTCGGCAGCAGGGCTGTTTGCTCCCTCATTAGTCAGTGACTCGACAGCAAAGGAAATCAATCCAAGGTCACTTGAGCTTGGTTATTTAGGTTTGTTTAACTCTTTATTTTAAACTGAGATATTTCAGCTGTCTCTCTTTTTGGATTATGGGAAATTCAAGCTATTTGACATTTTTTGACTTTTTTAAAAAACAATTACACACACACACACACACACACACACACACGCACACGCACACGCACGCACACACACCTAGTAGCCAGTGCATGAAAATAAGCCAAAAGTGAGAGGGTGGGGGAAAGGAAGTAAAAAGGCTGACCAGGTATTATAAAGTCAAAAAAGGGCTACTGCAATTATAACCCTATGTGAAGACTCAGAAGGTCATTAATCACACACATTCACACACACACACATACACACACACACCCCTACACACTTTGAGCTGCACCTGGTGGTACACATCTGTAATCTCAGCACTTGGGAGGCTGAGGCAGAAGGCTCGCCAACAGTTTAAGGCCAGCCTGGGCTACACAGTGACTTCAAGGCCAGCCTGAACTGTATAGCAAACCCTGTCTCAAAATCCAAAACCAAAACAAAGCAAAAGCCTTGAATATAGCCGCACAAAGAAGTGCTGTGAGTGAATCACTTCTAAGTGTTGCTCTGTTAATACTGCATTTTCTTTTCCAATTCAACAGTATGTTTACATATTTTAAACAAGCCTGGCGCTGGTCATGAGTAGTGGAGCTGTAGGGATTGTGATTGAGAAAGTAAATTGTAAAATTTTAATTAAATTTGAATTTAAATTTAAAAATGAAAGTAGTATAAAGTCTTTTTCCACTAAGCATGACTTTATTTGATAGGACGACTTTTCACTTGGCTTCAACATCAAAACAATTCTTCTAAAAAAGGTAAACAAGTTTTATTAATAGGGATGTGAATATTAAAGAGAACTCATTTTTTGAGTAGTCGTGTAGTTCCTGAAAAACTTTTAAAGATGTTTGGAACAACTTAGATATGTAAATGTACTTTTCAGTGGTGAATTTTATGAACTCTAAGTAAAGATCAAGTATTTCTGATGAAAATTCAGTGTTCCAATTCAGACATGTTTTAAGTATAAAATACTCACTAGATTTTACATACTTAGTACCAAAAGGGAATGTAAAATATCTCATTAATAATTTTCTGCACTGATTAGTTGTTGAGCCAAGAATATTTTGAATGCATAGGATTATTGCATTGGTTTCGCCTTTTCTCAGCTCTGTGACCAGCTGAAGTAACATGTAGTGTTGCTATGGGAAATTTTTAAATTAAATCTGAAGCTCATGTGTTGCTATTAAGCAGTTATTCTAAAGTAAGCAAAGCAAAATTACTTTTAAAAGGTCTGATAGAGCCAGGTGCAGCAGCACACATCTTTAATCCCAGAACTTTGGAAGACTGAGGCAGGAGAACCACAAATTCAAGCCCAGCCTGGGCAACTTGTGACTTAGCAAGATCTTGGGTCAAAATAAAAAATAAAAAAGGGGGTTCAGGGTGTGGCTCAGTGCAGAGTTCAATCCCTAGTACCCAACTCCCCAGAAAAATTTCTGATAAGACCCCCCAGGTTGTGCCAGAGCCTTGGTAGCTGAGGAGCTAAATAACTCATTAATCTACAGATCTGACTCCTGGGAAGACATGAACCAGGAAAGTAGAAACTTTTCCAGATCAAAAAACGATCCAGGAGGAAGTGCTGATGTTCTCAGCTCCTGGGGAAGGCTGCTGCTGGCTTCCCCACTGGGAGGAACCAGGGAGTCAGAAAATCTCAAGGAAGCCTGGCAAGCACCTGCCTTCTGGAGAAGACACCAAAAACTTCCAAGAAGGGGTGAGACAGAGCCAGACACCTAATCACAAGGAGGGGTGAGAGCAAGCCAAAGGAACACAACCCAGAGAAGTGGAGGATGAGAGAGCAAACTGCTTTACATAAATGTGTGCAAATTGAGGTGGACAGTTGCACGCTTTGCCTGGAAATCCTTTGGGCCTTTGCCAAAGCAGAGCAGGTCCCACTCCCTTATAATAGTGCTCTGCTTGGGGGGGGGGCGGGTATAATGCAGTCCCATCAAGGAAAAACAGTTGCCCAAAAATATTCTTAAAAGTAAAATTTGTACTCACAAAAATTCATGTCCTCATTTTCAGTAGAGGAAACCATTAACTTTCTATTTTGGGAAAGTAGAAGATACACTGTCACCCATGAGAGAGAAAAGTACCTTCTACCTTTGCAGTCTAAATCTAGTATCTGGGAACTTAAAGTCTTCACTGGCAGCAGTAAGTCCGGCTGCTGCTGGGTGCTGGCTTTGCAAATTAAACTCTAACCCTTTGGAAAAGTGCCTGCTGGGCCCCAGGAGTTGCTGCTGGCCTAAGGCAGCTTCTTCACCCAAAGTGAGACCTTTCCAAGCAGGAGCTGCCCCCAGGGACAGATCAAAACCTCAGTATTTGACTCAGCTGGAAATCCTGCAGGGTCGTCCCAGCTCCGGACTCTGTAGGACTGACTGGCTTTTGTTGCAACTCCATTTCTCTTCAGAGTCCCCGCAGCCTGATCCCAACTGCCCCAGGACACTCCCCAACAAACTTCCTGCAAGTAAAGCTCCGCACTAAGCCCTGCTTCCCAAAACACCTAGCATCCTCTGCTGTGAAGGCCCTGTTACGGCAAAAGTGTGGATGCAGGGGGCTTCGACGACTCTGCATTTGGGTCCAGGAGTGACATCTTGATACTTGAGTCAGCGAATACTAAAAGAATGAGCTCCTACCAGTTCCTACAGGTTCTCAGTTGTGAGGATGATTGTAAAATATGTGTCAGTCCTGGTCTGCTGAGCAAGGGAAAGAAGCCCTGATACCCAAGTGCTCACTAGCCAGGCAGCTAGTTATCTCGCCCATTTAAGAGTCCTTCACTAATAATTTCAAAGAAGTAGGCTCCCACTGCCCCAAAGGGCCCAATTAGCTTCAACCTGTTCCTTGACCACAAACTACACCCCCAACCACACAGACTCCCAGTAGCATCCTCACTAAAGGCTGCACCGAGGCTGTGTAGGAACACAGGCTCAGCTTGATGTGAATGGCTACCAGGGCAGGTGACTCTCAAACACCTCTGCAGGAAATGGCCCAGCTGCACATCTGCTGCAGCCTGCTTTACCCACCCCTGCTCCCAACACAGATAGGGCCATTCTCCCAAGATGACTGCTCTGGGCTCCCGATCTTTCCACATTTTCTCTTCTTCTCTGGGCCATCACTCTCCTGCCTGGTCCCCATCAGCCCTGATATTTTAGTTCAACATCACAGCTATCTTCTCTAAAGTATGGAGAATTGGGGTACACAGATGGCACATAGCTGAGATGAATTGAAATTATGTCCTTTTATTACACACTAACACTGACCATGCAGCACACATGACTGTTTTCCAGGGTTCCCTGATGGCCCCCTTTCTCGATTGTCTGAACACTGACCACCACCGAGCTGCCTCTACTTCCACTCTGGAGAAGTAGGACCTTCCTAACTGGGACTCAGATCTAATGCCTGGGCATCAGGTTAAGACCCAGCTCCTGTCAACACTTGCCCGACTTCCGGGGCTCGAGCCTAGGGACAGTGATACGACTTACTAACTCAGCTGGCCATCAGGAGTAACCTTCAAATCATACTGTCTCTCACTCTGCTTAGGGATGCCCTGTCACCTCCTCCTGGCCTTACCTTCAAAACGAGGCCTTTGGTTTTATTGTTGTGTTAATTCAATGAATCATACATATTTATAAGTGTAAAGAAGAAGAAATTCTTTAAAAGAAAAAAAAATCATAGTCATACCACCCAGAGCTAACCAGTGTTAACATTTTGGCTCAGCTCTTTAAAGACCTTTTCCACACATACCTGTATATATTTCCTCATAATGTTCTAGTTGGGAGGATAATTTACACATAATTGTACAATTAATATTCAATATATAAGCATTTTCTCATGTCTAAGAATTCTGCACAAGTGCCGCATTATTATACCATACTTTACCACACAACTGAATCATAATTTGTTTAACTATTACCCCCACTTTAAGACCATTAAGATCATTATCGGTTTTTAGTATTGAACAATTTGAGTGTCAAACTCTGTGTATTTCAGATTGTCTCCTCAGGACAGAGGCCCTGAAGTGAAAAAACATCCTCAAAGAGATGAACATTCTAGGCCTTGATAAATATGACCAAACTGATTTCAAGTAAGGTTACGTCAATTTCATCTTATACCAACAATAAATGAGGGTTAATTTCTTAAGGAAAAAGAAGATATATTGCCTATGTTAATTTGCATGTCAGATTACTTGGTGAAACTGAATACTTTTCAAGTTTGAGGGAAAAGTTAGTTTTTCTTTGCAACCTATTTACATCCTGTAGAAATTTATTCATTGGTTCTATATCTATTTGCAGGCTTTCTTAGCATCTTCAGAATTCAGTTAATATTTTATGTATCTCATTTTTTGCCAGTATTTTTCCAGTTTCCTTGCCTTTTAATTTTTCATTAATTTTTGGCCTGTGGAAATTGTTGGTTTGCAAGTAAACAAACCTATCGGTCTTTTCCTTTGTAATTTCCCTTTAAGCTGAGAAAATATTTCCCTCATCAGGGTGTCAGATAAATACTTACCCATTTTTTTTCTACTGTGTTAATAATGGTTTCCATTGACTTGCCATTCTCAAGCCATTTCTAATCAGCTTCTTTCCCGCCTTTTCCTTATGCTAGATCATTTTATCTCATCCCTCCAACCCATAGATGCCTCTTGTTCTTTGAGGAGGAACAGACACGATCCCTTTCAAATGACCACAGATATTTCAGGAAGTTACTGGCTGCTGGTAGTTGGCGTAACTCTGTTTTCATCTTCTGCCCACACTGTGCAAAAGGTCAGGAGATGGTGTCAGCGCCCCCTTACCTCATGAGGGATGTACCAGTTTGTGTCCAGTAGGTGGGGGCAGAGGACAAAGTAGTCCGAACCTTAGAGGATCCTTTTCTCAGGGACACTGGGAAAACACACACACACACACACACACACACACACACACACACACACACCCCTCCTTTCCTCTTTCTCCCCTCCACCTTTCCCTAATTCTGACTTCTTCGAAGAGCAGACACGCTTAAGGAGCACCACACCCTGGGACTAGCCCAGTCCAAAGTCAGCAACAAAGTGCTGTACAAGACCCAAAGGGCAGGGACCACACCTATCTCATTCACTGTATCCTGAAGCCCCAAGGTGCCTGCAAGTTTCTTGCGGTCCAGTCAATAATTGTTAAGGAATGACTGGGGGCATCCTCCTCTGCCCGTAGCCCAAGGAAGTATGGTGACTGAAATATACATAGACAGTCAGCTGTGTAGAGTTACCCACAAAGGGCTTGAGTTTTTTGGTTTTGTTTTTGTAACCAATGTTAGGTTTTTATCCTCAGCTAACCCGTGCCCTACAAGCACATTATTAGTACTCTAACTTTAAGTTCCTTAACTTTCTCTGAGATTCATCATTCAAATGATCAAGTTAAATTTGATCTTAAAAGTCACTTCTGACTATAAAATTCCATGGTGAAATTAGTAACTTACAGATGAATGCTTTTATTGATGGTTATAAATTTTCTGTCTAAATATGGGCTTGGAATACATGCCATAACTTACATCTAACTGCACCTTACTGGAAACTAAAGTTCCACGAGAATTGGAACCATGAATGGAATCTGCAAGCCTACTGTATACACTACCACACAGCCACAGAAATCATGCTCCCAGCAAGCACTCACACAACCAGGAAGCTCTTACCAACGTGAAAATATACTTCTTATCATGATAAATCAAAAGCCTTTATTCAATGATTCTGAAACTTGGTAGCAGTTGTTCCCCGCTTTGTGAGAGGAGAAAAAAACAATCAGTGACAAAGCTGTGTAGATGGAAACCCTTTCACCACAGAAGCTGCTGTGGTGGGGATTTCCTATGCTAACCCTATGGAGTGTTAGAAGTAGTACTAATGTAGGTAATTAATATTAAAATGCAAAGTGATCATCAGACTTCTTTTTCCACAGCCTTAAGAGTTTGGTGGCATTTGTTCAGGGAGTGCCAACTCATTTGAATATTTGCCTAATTAGGAAGGTGAATCTGCTGCTCCTGCTGCGGGCAATCACATCCTGTGTTTCAAAGCCAAATATAAATGCCTTTTGTATCACCACTGATCTGGATTCTTCACCTCCCACATATGTGCAGACAATGCAGAACTGACCAAACTATTTCTCTTCTTGCTCCTTCTCCTCCCTCACCAAGGCTTGGCTCTGCTGCACAAAAAAACAGTGCAGATGGCGGAGAACTATTTTGAGGGTGTGGGGTTCGAAGGAATCACACGAGGAGGATTAGGACATGAGAAGTAACTACTGTGAGAAATGTGATGGTCATACCCCTGGGCCAGGCTCCGGAGCAGAGGACAGGATGATGTGTCATCCTGCTGGGCAAATAAGAAAATCTTGACACAGCTAACTGTGTCCCTACTTCGGCCTCCTCTCCCAGGATAAAGGCCCCCGCATCCTCCATTCTAGCGCTTGGTCTCCTCCGTGCTGCTCAGACAGGGTCATGATTTTGCTTAAGTCCTCTAGGAAATCTTCATTTCCCACATCGGCCTGGGAATTACCAACCATTCTCCGAGGCCCACTCATTTTGAATCCTACGTCCCATAAAACTCACCAGATCATCCTAACCTTGGTAAGCTCTCTCCTCCTCCCCATTTTGTAGGGCATTTGAACTGCCTCAGGGTGCCCTTTATTGAAGTGATTTATGTATAAATATAGACACCTTAAATTTTATGCAGCCAGAGACAGAGGCACTGTCTTATTCAAATTTTATGCCCAGCAATGCCTATCACTGACTACATAAAACTACAGATGAGCAGGAAGCAAGCTACAGAAAGAGAGCAGCTACCTTCTTTTGCTGCTACCTTCTTTTCCTGAAAAGAAGACCTCGCTGGAAAATAATCAGCCTGGAGAACTAGAAATGAAACTGCCTGCCCCCATCAGTCTGGCCCTGCCTCACTAGGCTTCCAGAAAAGCCACAGGCAAGAGAATAGTGACGGCAGGTGAGGCAGGGACAGGCTGATAAGCACTGGCATTTTTTATCTCTAGTTTGCCAGGTGGATTATTTTCCAGTTAGGTCTTGTTTTGGGGAAAACATGGTCTGGACAGGACAACTTTTAGGAGCATCCCACAGGATGTTGCTCCCAGGGAAGCCATGGCCCCCTAAGAGCATCCATCCCAGTATCAGTAGTTATCCAACTGCAGCAAGCACAGAGGAAGAATCTTTAAAACCTGTTAAAATGCAAATTCTTAGGATTTTGATTCAGTAGTTTGAACTGGTGGATAAAAATCTGGGGTTTTGTTTTTGTTTTTGTTTTTGCAAGACCACTCAGGTAATTCAAAGCTGATGCTCCTTGGACCACTGTTAGAAAATACTGCCCTAGGGAATATTTCAAGTGAGAAGACAAGATGTGCAAGGATGTCAAGGAGACTCAACTAGACATTGTCCATTCTGCAAAAGGGAAAAATACTTCTTGGTGGGGAACCTGCAAAATGCATAGAGCTCTCAACACTCTTTGACCAGCAACACATGCAAGTCAGTGTGTTCATGGTTTTCTAAACACCCATGGAAGTATCTGTGTTAGAGAGGTCTAAGGTGCTTTAATGCCTGATAGAACAGGTACCCAAGGAGGATACAGAGGCTATAACACACCCAGACCAGACCAGCTTCCTAAATGCATAGGAAGCCCCCTAAAAACCAGCCCAAAGTGAAAGAGCTTAGGGTGATCTATAACTTACAGAATTCCCAGAGTTCCTAAGGAAAATGGAGAAAATCCATCTTAATAACAAGACTAGCTAGCCACAATTAAACTCTACCTTCAGCAATTTCCTGAAGATCAGTGTTATTGTACTTTGAGCTAATCCTAACCCTAACTCCACTCTTATACTCTAAATTCCTTTAGTTAATGTCTCTCATACCTACTACGTGCCACATATCACACCAGACTAAAAGATAACTATGACATTTTCTGTGGTCTACAGTAATAAGCACAGCAGTAGATAATTACCATGTCAATAGAAAGAGTGCTGAGAGCAGTATACTGTACACTGTAGGGGCCTCCCACTCCGATCTACCTTGGAGGGAGGAGACCCAATCTCCAAATTGAGAGATTCCTCCAGGATTACTACATATGAACCAATGCACTTTCCCTCCACCTGTTCTAAGATACAGGAGAAGTTCCGAGCTAAAGGAACCAACATCATCTATTGCACTGTGGCTTTCAGGGAGGGCAGCTCACAGCAGAGCTCAGGTGATCTTCTCAGGCTTTCCCAGCCAGGCTATGATGTGTTCATTCCTGGGCCTCTGCTCTTTGGGGTTGGGCCTGGTTGGTGGATCCCTACAGGCCTTGGAGTGGGAGTTCAGCGTCCTCATGGGGCCCCGAGCCTGCCTGCTGTTAAGCGCAGGATGGCTGAGACCCTTGAACACTAGAGCTAGGGGAGCTTTCTAGTGGGGGAAGGAAGAAGCTGAGTTACAGGAGGAAGTAAGGAAGCTGAGGCCCTAAATTTACATGCATTAATTCATGTTTAATTTGTATTTTCACTAACAGCTAGGGTGTACAGAAAAAATGAGGCTCACTAACTGGTGTGGTCCATTATCCGAAGCACCAGCTAGCCAGCCACAGAACAGCAGCCTGCCTGACAGTGACAGCCATGTCCCTCTGCAGGGTCCAGGCAGAGGAAGCTCTCTACCTTGCAAGCAGGTATCTGAGAGGCTCCTTCCATCTCTAGGGAGCAGGCCATGCTCCTATCACTGCCTAGGAATGCTGCAGAGAACATGCCATGTCAAATATAAACAGCAAAGAGAAATGGCTGTACTGAGTGCAGAATTATTTTACTAAGCAAGTGTTTATTTTTATGAGGCATCTGCAATTTTTCTTAAGGTTACACACTGAGTAACTGCAATCATTGATTATATTAATGGATTACCTCTGGAGAAGGAATCTAATTACATTTTTGCACAAATTGCAAAATGTAGATTAATTTCAAACTTTCTTGCAGCCCTGTGATTCTTTCCTTGAGTTCAGTGATGGGACTCGGTCAGGAAGCTCAAACCATGGCAAAGAAGCCAGAAGCTGGAGATAGCTTGTTCTGCCACTCAACAAATACACACTAAGCTCCTTGCCTCCTGCATCCATCAGCTCTACCTGAAGCACTAAAGATACAGATGCAAACAAAACAGTGTTTCTCCTCCTGGAGTTTCCTGAAGTTGTTAAACAGCTTAAAGAGCCATAAATCCCCAAATATTCCTGCACCCTTGTAAGTAGCTGCTAGACTTTATTTTCTAAACACCAGTTAGAGTGTGCTGCCTCCAAGCCAGGAGTTACCTTTAGCCCTGAAAAGAAAATCTGAAAGTGTATGAAAAGATTAAATAGGAGGAAACATAAGAGGATGCTGTAGCCACATGTCATCCCTACCAAAATCTGATTAATTTATTCAGCAAAGGAACAGGAAGCTAAGGACAAAGCAAATAGAGAAACTAGAAACTTTAAAAAGGAGAAATACAAATGGCTAATAACGATTGCTCAGTCTCAGTCCTTCCCATAGCACAGTAACAACAATTTCAAAAATGAATAACTATTCTTCATCAATCAAATTAGCATACGTTTAGGGGCAGCAAAAGATTTTTTTTTTTGTCTTTTTGAGACAGGGTCTCACTATGCAGTTCAGGCTGGACTTGGGCTCACTTTGTACCTCAGGCTGGCTTCAAACTCGCAACAATCCTCCTGCCTCAGCCTCCCGAATGCCTGAATAGGACTCCAGACTGGCTCAACTTTTCTAGGAAGCAATTTGGCATTATCTATTAAGAACCTCAAAATATGTGTATATCTTCTGAGCCAGGAGTTCCTGTTGTGGGTATTTACCTACACAGATTATCAGAAATATCACTAAAGATCTATGCACAATTATTACAGATGATCACTATAACATTAGTATAACAGTTCAAAACTAACAAAAATACTTAACTTTAGAGGAAAAAATCAAGTGAAAAATATGTATGTATCCACCTGGTAAAATGGTATGAAGTCATTAAAATTATGTCTGAGAGTTTTGATAAGGGGCAATGTTTATCATATAATTATAAATAAAACTAGGAACATAAAATTACATATATTATTTATACTACGGAAAACACAGGCAAGTGCAAAGGATAGAGTCAACTCTATGAATATATTGATGTTTTCCAGTTCTTTACACTTTACTGCCAAATTTTTTATAATAATCATGTTTTAATTTGATAACCAGGGGAAATTAAATAAGCTGCTGGAAAAGAACATATAAACAGAAGGGGAAACGTTAATATAATCAGGAAATAAAAAAGGAGGTCTCCCCCTGCTCCATGGAACCAGGTGGGGAAGTGGTTACACAGAAGGACTAACACCAGAGATTTAAGATTCAGATCACAGGGAAAGGTTTGCTGCATATGGTAGCACTTGGTGACAATGGCATCTCCAAATCTATCTCAAATTTCCTCCTTACCTCCATGATTAACTGGACTTCCTGTTAGATTTTAGTCTCCCCAACAAGTCTTAAAGTTGGCCTGGGTCTGAGCTTTTCAAAGTCTTATTTGATTCCACCATCTCGGGCCTCCAAGTGGTATCCTAGCTGGTCCTAGACACTTTAGACATTGACCCCATGAAATAAAAGTTGCAAAGGAATAGAGTGTACTATTATTGTAATCAAATTTTACTGCAATCACATTCCCCTCCCCTTAAAAATCGAAACAAAACTGGCTGTAATCAGTTGACTTCAGTTCAGATTCTTTCTCTGGAGACTCTATCCCCTGAGCAGATGAATCAGATAGTCCTGGAAAGCTTCTAAAAAGGGTGTCCCATCTGTTTAGCACTTACGTTTCACTCAGTACACCATAAATGCTTAATGATGAGGCCAGCAGTGCTGCCTAAGTTGATCAATAATGAGCACAGAGGCAGCATTTCATTTCCGTGCTCCGCTGAGATGGGTCCCCAGCAAGTGGATGGAAACCACCCTTACACCCTTACAGAGGAGCCGGCCTGCCTCTCCTCCGTCACTCACCCATCCGACGCCCTCTGCTGGAGGCAAGTCAGGGTTCCCGAAGTGGGGGCTGGGGTTGTTAGGAGACCCTGCTGCACATTCTGACAGCTGATACAGAGGTTACTGGCCATTTTTTCACTGGTATCCTTTGCCCATACAATTTTAATAAGCTCAACCGCAAGAAGGGAAAAAGGAGCCTGGACCCACACTGAATTATTCACAGCTCCAGTCCCATAGGCAGAGGAACCTCATTCCTGAAAGTAAGAGATAGCTTCTCACTGATTATCCCCCCCCATGACCCCTCGATGAGAATCCAGTTTAAAAAGGAACAAGTAAAATCTACCTTCAGAAATCTGGCTTTGTGAATAATAAATACATTTAAAATTATGTTTCAGTGGACTTTTTGTCTCAAGAATAATTTTGATACTTGAGACTTAATTAGAAAAAAAAAGGGAAGGACTTGGGCTTGGCCGTGAAATATTGACTTAAATGGAACACATGCATGCAAAGTAAATTTTTACGACTATGACTATGACTAGTGGATTTGTTTAATCCCAATAAAAATGAGGGTTGGCCTTCAGGAGTCTAGGTCAAAAAGATACAAGGTTCATGCATTTATTAGTTGCCTGGCTTAAGCCACTTTCTGTTGCTATAACAGAATGCCCGGCACTAGGTAATTCATAAAAAAAAGAGGTTTACATCAGAATTCTAGTCTAAGAGTATACAGTAGCTCCTATAAGGGTCTTGTGTTATTTGCATTCATGGCTGTTATGGTTGATACATTGTATCAACTTGGGGAGTCTGGAGGTTTGGCTGAGTGATTCAGCAGGAAGCCAGGGTGCTTACTTTGTACACATCCTGAGCCTGTGAAAGAGGAGGGCCTGGAGACTGTGTGAGAGCTACACGCCCCCTGGGAGGGGGCAGGCTGTTTACAAGGTAGGGGATAGAAAGAGGCTGTTTGCTGGCCATTCCACACATTTGCTGGTTGTTTGCTGCCATGAACAGTTTGCCCTCTGCCATGTGCCACTCTGCCTCTGAGCCAGCCAAGTATGGACTGAAACCTCCACAAACTGTAAGCTAAATAAACCTTTCCTTCCTTCATTTTGGGCATTGGGTATTTTGTCTCAGCAATGAGAAAAAAGTAACCAAGACAATGGCAAAAAAAAAAAAAGAAGTGGACAGACAAGCAGACACATGCAAAGAAGGCAAAACCCAAGGATGACCTCACTTTTTACCAACCTGCTCTTGTGTTAACCAATTCAGGCCTATGAAAAAGGCATTAATTCCTCCTGAAAACCTACTCACCCCTTAAAGGTCCCACCTTCCAGCACTCCGCATAAAGACAATTAAATGTCCACATGACTTTCAGAAGGGACAAACCATGTTCAAATGCCTAGGTTGAATTAGCTTTTGAACGTCATTATATGTACTACTTCTGGGTATGGAAGGAGAAATATAAGCTCAACAAAAACAGTTTAGTCTTCTCCATGCTTTATGGAAAGCTTGTTATCTAGGGGTTATCACATACTTCACGCGCAGAGTTAATGTTGTTCTCAGAGACACGGTGCTCCCAGGTTGTAGGCTAGAAAATGGCCACAGGAGGGTTGCTCAGATCCTGCCCACACTCTCCAGTACCTCAGCTGCCCTCCCAAAGCCCATACGAAAGCATAGCCACTTCTTAGCTGGTGACCTCCCCTCCTTGCTATCGCGTCTCACGTATCCACTGCTGAGAGGCTGTACCAAACCCATTGTCAGAGATCTCAAACGCCCCAGAAGGCTGCTCAGAGCCCAGACTGCCTCTTCATCGATCCCATTCCCAGCTGACAGATGAATCTCTTAAGGTATCTGAAGTCTCATCACTCACCTCGTGGCTCTTCCATGAGGTACTTAACCTCTGTTGACTTCAGTTTCCTCACCGTTCAGATATGACGTTTATTCACAGTACATACAGGTGGGGTTGAAGTAAAATAATCACATCCGGGACTTGCCAGGGCTGCTGGCACGTGTTAAGCATTCAGTAACTACTATGTATTACTACACAAGGACGCCAGCTCCACCAGGGCAGGGATTGCTGCCTTTTCCACCCAAAGGTGGAAATCCTTTCTGGTAAATGACAAATGAACTCTGCATTTTACTCAAGTAAGTGACTTAAGTATTTAGTCCATTTCAAATGCCACCACTCCTGACCTGTTGTTTGCTTTCCTTCTCGGGAAGACACCAGTGGTATTTCGTTTGTCCACACCCCCTAGCATCGGCCCCCACCACCCTGAGTCAGTGTTGCTTCTCTCTGTTCACTAGGAGAGCAGGGGCTCCCCCGCCTGCAATGCTGTGCATTCCACAGACCTTCCGTAAACACCAAGAGTGAGGGGCTGGCCCTGCCCGCTCATTCCAAGAACCACCAGAGACAGCTCATTAGCCCGAGCCACAAAGCTCTGATCAGGGCTTACAAACGCTCAGAGTCCCAGCTGCTCTAGTTTGATTTCATGAGGAAACAACTGGGTGGGTAATTTTTTTTTAACCCAAGGTCTCCCTACCGAGCTACATGCCCAGGCCATTTATTATTTTTTTAAATTTTGAGACAGCGCCTCACTAATTTGCTAAAATGTCCATATTGGGCTCAAACTCCAGATTCTCCTGCCTCAGCCTTCCTGAGTACAGGGATGATAGGCAAGCACCACCAAACCCAGATCCCACATTTCTTAGAGTTCAGTTGGGGCAGGAGTGCAGCTTTAGGCATTGAAGCTGAGCCTCTCTGGGGGCTCAGAAGGCAAAGCTAGGCCAGGCATAGTGGCACATGCCTATAATCTCAGCACTCAGGAGGCTGAGGCAGGAGGATTGCCATGAGTGTGAGGCCAGCCTGCACAACATAGCAGCACCCTTTCTCAACAAAAGGCAAACAAAACTATAGGGAACTTGAAGATCTAGCCCACAGTGGAGCTGGATCCAACTGGGACCTACCACTCACGAGCCCCTGAGCTCCAGCCCTCCCCAGCGCCCAAGGGAGTCCCCATGTCTATCCCTTGAGTTGTCAAGGTCACTTCCAAAAGGAAGTCCTATCCAGGATGTTCCTGTGAGGCCCCAGAGGGAGCAGCCTCCTCACCTTGCCCCAGGCTATCTGGGTGGGTAATGTTTTAACCGTACATTTTTACTTCCTAGAAATAAAAAACTCCCTTAAGGGTAGGAACTGGTGACAACACAGCATGGGAGGAAGGTGGCCTGCAGTACCCATGTGACACTCAGAATAGGACAGGCTGGGGTGAGGGAGGGCAGAGGCGTTGGTATGGAGCTGCTGACGGGGACACAGTGTCAGCATCCCACTTGCGGACAACTGCCTGAGGGATGCCTTTCTTCTCCTCCACCCATTCCCCCTGCAGGGTACGCCCTGAGCTCATGTGTACAACTGCTTTGCCTAGTTTCCTTGGCAACCATGCAGGATCTGGAAGCTCCAGGATGAGGGGGTGGGTTGGGCAGTGTGCTAAATGCAGGCGCTGATGTCAGGCAAATGTGATACCTCCACACCCGTGTTTAACAGCCTCTCGGCTTCAGAAGTTTACACACACACCTCTAACTGTTCATTTCTAATTTGGTGCCGGGTGCCCAAGCAAGGAGCCTCCAAGAAATGTTACATAATTAGTCTCATTTAACCAATGTGAACGGAGACTGAGGCCTGACACTGCATGATCCCTAGCACCAAGGACACTGGATATCCCTTGGCTGGGTTTCAGGATTCTATCCAAGCCTACACACCAAGGGGCAGTCATTAATTCTGTATCGGCAGCTTCTCATGAACTGAGACCAAGGGAAAGGGAATTGGCTTTCACCGGAAGGCATCCGATTTAGGGATCTGGCCTCAGAGTGACAAATGTGGGGGGCATTCAGAGGCAAAATTGCCTAGAAAGTAGAAAGATATAAAGTCTCCAGCTTTGAAATGAGTTCTATTCTAAAACCTCATTTGTGAGTCACTTATTTAGAATTCAGAACCCATTGCCAGAGAAGTCATGTCTGTTATAAATGCTGATTGGGTTTTTAGGCTAGTCCACAAAAGCCTATTTAACTCATAATGTAGATGAAATACTATACATTTGCAATGAAAAGCACTAGAAAAAAAAAATCCTGTTGTGATACCAGTAATTAAATGAGAAAGAAAGACAGAAAAGTGAGAAATAAATAGGTTTCTTCCGCTTCTTTTGGATGCTAAAGCCCTAAGATGGAGGTGGCGGGGCGGCCTGGGTTCTGAGGGGGAGGGGGACTCCTCACGTCACTAGGTGATGGTAAGCCTTTGGGAGAACAGAAGGAAAGGGGCTTCCTCCCAAGACGTGGGTTAGGTCCCTGGGGCTTGGAAAAAACCATGACCAGCGCGGCCATAGCAGCCTGGGTTCCAGTTCTACCTCTACCCCTTCTCCTAGCTTTGGTGAAGGTGCTGGCCCTCCTGAGTCTCAGCTACCTCCCCAACAACCTTGACTGCCTGCATGAGAAACATAGAAGGACTTGCTCCTCTGGTTCTTGGAGAGCCACTAGCCTTCAGCAAAGAGCCCCTTTAGGGATTACCCAGACACAGCCAGTCACACACCCACTGCCACCGTCCACATTCTAGAAGGAACCAATGTGAGAGGCAGAAAGAAACAGTCCTTTCAGCATAACTCAGGAGACTCTGAAGGGCTATTTTCAGGCTGGCATCCTCCAAGGTATGCTCTGACTCCTGCATCTCAGCCTGACCTCTCCATGCTGGACACTGGACACTGAGGCTGAGTCCTAGGTAACCCTGCCTGTGATAGGCTGACCTAGATTAGGCACAGGTAAATGCTGAGACCTTCTCCCTTCTGGTCTCTTTACGTATACAGGGCCTAGATCAGCTGAAAAGTCTAGCAACACCCCAGGTAGTGCTGGGATTGGGGCTGCTGGGAGTCCAAGGGCAGAATGACAAGCAAGCAAGGACCCGGAGAATTGAAAGAAATATGTCCTATCCCCATGTTTTAGTTACTTTCTCATTGCTGAGACATAATACCCAACACCCACAACTTAAAAAAGGAACGGTTTATTTTGGCTCACATTTTGTAGAAGTTTCAGCCCATAGTCGGGTGGCTGCAAGGCAGGGTGGTACAGCAGAAGGGCACTGCAGAGGGGAAGCAGCTCAGGGCACGGCAGTGGAAAGCAGAGAGAGATCAAGAGGGGAGGAGGGAGGGAGAGTCACCTTCCAGGCCATGCCCCCAGTGACCGCCTCCTTCAACTAGTCTCCACCTCCGGACACCACGCTCCATTAAAAACTCATCAGTAGACCAATCCACCAGTGTCACACCCCCGTGATCCAGTCCCCTTCCAAAGCCCGCCTATGAGCGCATGAGGCTTGAGAAGACATCTAGATATGAACTTTAACACTCCCTGAAAATGGCCAGGCATGCAGATAACTTCCAAGCTTGTTTTTAATGTACGTGTGTTCAGAATCAAGAGTATATAATTTAGAAATAGAATCTATATAAGAAATGGGAGGATTATTTGTTTGGAACTGCTCTGTCTTGTATGGTAGCCACCGGCCATGTAATTACTTAAATTTAAATTAATTTATATTAAGCAACCCTCGAAATTTAGTTTCTTGGTTGAAGTAGTCATATTTCAAGTATTCAGTAGCCACATAGGGGTTGTGGCTACCACCCAGTTTAGATTTATACTACTATAGGAAATTCTGTTGGGCAGCACTCATTGGAGTATTGGGTTATGAAGGATCTAAGAATGCTTGAATTCTATTGCATATCAGCTTTCCAAGGAAGGCTTCTCAGACAGACATGCAAAGATAGTGAAGCAAAATGAATACTGTACCGCTAAGGCTTTGGTGTCCTCTCTCCCCATCCCACCCATCATCTGGAGCTGTAGGCTGAATTCCACGGAGGACAACCTCAGGGAAACCCCACGGAGGACAACCTCAGGGAAACGCAAAAGAGCAAGAACCACACAGGCCTCTTGGCTTACTGTGCCCTCCAAGCTCAAACCAGAGTTAAATTTCAGGGAAAGACAACAAAGACTGCAAATAGCGAATAACATAAGGAAGAAGGTCAGCTCGCAAAATCACCTGAGGAAGCCCTGAGCACGTGTCCCAAACCTCTCAGCTCCACCTGGTAACACCATGATAAGACGATGCTAACATGTGCTCCAACTGGTCAATTCATGCAGCCTTGCTTCTCAGGCATGAGCAGAGAAATCTAGTCCCTCCACCTAGAAGCCAGTGCTGCCTGTCACCCACTGACTCAGTGGTCAATGGCACTTGAGCCTGAGGCCTCAGCTGTGCTTAGTCTCTCTGGGAGACACTGCACTCCCCCTTGGCTTTCACTTTGGATCCAGTTCTGGCTTTCTGCCCTTTCTTTTAACCTGCACTGCAGATCTGCTCACCTGCCTAACACCAGTACTCAAGCTCCAGGTGGTACCCAGGCCTCACACCACCTCCCAAAGGGATTCAGGCCAAACACAGCTGCAGCCTCCCTGTGTCACCCACTGGTGGCTCACAAGCAATCTGAAACTCTTGGTCCTTCTTACTTGGCAACATAATGGGCAGAATCCATAACCACAGCCGGCACTAGCTCTATGGGCCACCTTGGCAGTAGGTGCAAATAGAAGAGTAGCCTTTCCCCCAGTATTGCAAAGTCACCCACAATGCCTCTCACCCCCCTCAACAGCAGCTTCTTTCCTCTGCTGGGGCCCTCCTTTCTCCATACCCTCAATAGTCTCACAGGATCCTCCCTTTGGGATGTGTTTTCACTTCTGGAATAGAAGAGGATCTGCTCACAGCCCATACTGGGGGCTACGGTTTTCCTAAAAGGCAGGGCTGGGCTCCTATAGCTAGGAGAAATGTTTGAGTCTCCTCTCTACAGTATAACTTACACTGTGTTTATCTTCAAAGCTCTCAAATGTGACTCTTCAGACACCATGCATATAAATCTTCTTTTCAAGACTCATGTTATTGTTTAAACAGAGTTCTTATTGGACACAACTGATAAATTAGAAGGCTGCTTCAGCTGCTGCTATCCCACTGAGGATCTCAAACGCTGATGATTTTCTGCTCTGAGGCTCCTTTCACAATATGCCATGCTGTTGCCAGCAAATAAGGCTCTCAGCCACTTTCTGCTCCCACACTCTAAACACCTGAGACAAGCTCCCACCACACACACCTGTGCAGACAACAGACCCACAACAGATTCCCCAACAAACACAGCCACGTACAAGCCAAATTTACCCACACAGGTCACTCAGCGTGGACTAGAAAAGCCCGAGTCAATGAAATGTCATTTCAGAGACATTTTCCCCAGACCCTATGGAAATGTCAGGACCTGAGACAGTTCCTGTGCCCCAATATGATGATTGCGAGTGTTGCTGGCATCAGACTTTGCAGAGTTACAACAGATTGTTGTATGAGTCATTTTGTTCAATTTAAACCATGTAAAAACTCTCAAGGCAGCCATTACAACCTTTGAATGCACTTGTGTTCAAAACACTTAAACACTTTGTCCGAGGGCCTATCCTAAAAAGTGGCAGAGCTAGAACTCAGCACAATGTCCCCTGCATTTGGTGGGGCCTGAAGTCTATTCCGAATGAAAGAGGTACGCTGGAGACACAATATAGAGATTTGAACTGAGATAATAGTACAATTCTCCGTTAAAACACATAATGCAAAAAAATAAATAAATAAGGAAATGCATCTCACCTCTTCCATGCTGTTTTGTTCAACTAACAATGAGACATGGGGGTAGAAAGAAAATTTCCAAAGCTATAACCAAATAAAAACTATCAACAAATGGTACACAAAATGAAGGTCCTGCTTCCATGCAAGAAATGCAACATTGTCTCTCCCAGTTCTCACCCAAAGCCCACCCTTGCACTCTGCTACCTGGGCCTTCTCTAACCACAAAAGCCCACATCGACACCCTCCACATCAACGCCCTCCACATCAAGGGTTCATTCTTGAACTTTAAGGTGTTAAGAACCAGCAGGTTCCCAGTTGCACCCCTAGAGATTGTGACTCAGTACATGTGGGACGGTGCATAAGAATGCACATTATTAACAAGTTGCCTCATGATATTGGTGCTGGGTCATGGACCACATTTAGGTACCACTGGTCTTGACTCTAGTAAACCATTACCAGGACAATTTCAAACCTGGCTTGTTCTGCTACACCGTCTCTGTTCCCAGTCACTTCCCCTCTGCACTGCCAATATTCCATAGTCCTACCCATATTCAGAATCCCAACTGCCAAACCCAGGACCAACCCTGACCACAGTCTGGGCCTCCCACCTTGTTCACACTTTTGCCCTGTGTACCCTGTAACTGGCTTCTCAACCATGGTTCTCTTCCCCTTACTCTGCCTCACTGATACTCCAGGTTTCCCATAAATTTGTGGCTTTACTTCCTGAGAATTGAGTCATGCAGTCCTGAATCCCCAAGTACCACCTACTACCCATGCATCTGCTGACCAATTAGCTTGATGCCAACTATCTGCCTGCCCAGATATCTGTGTTTGCCTAACCAAGATTTCCTCTCACTGAGCTGTCTGTGCTGGAAAATTCAGCTCCTAGTACTGCCCCTTCTCACTGTGGCAGCTTGCCGGGACACTGACCTCTGTTTGTTCTGTCCTCTTCAGCACTAGATCCCATAGAGGGCAGAGATGAAGCAGATCCCAAACCGCCATTTTTTCCTGAGTGTAGTAAACAGGCCATATCTCTGTGATATGGTAGTTCTATATTATATCCTACTTTTATCCCCCCTACAATGAATCCTTGCTGATTTGAGTGTGGAAGTTGGGAACCTACAATGTATACAGGTTAGCAAAATTAGCCTTCACTCTCTGCGCAGTCCATAAACATAAAGCAACAACCAGTTTGATCCCTTACCTGGCTGATGCCTACAAATACTGTATATCATCCAATTTGGAAAGCAGAATATCTTTTAACATCCCCTCCAGAACCTATCATGGTGGTTCTCAGAACAGGTACTCCATGAATGCTGAATAAATCAATGAACAAAATGGATGAAAGAGGCCTTTGGGGTTGTGCCCAGTTCTCCGTGGTGGTACCCAAATCAGCATGCTCAGCCAGGAGAAAACAACTTCCAACCCGCAGAAGCTGAGGGAATGCCTCGAGGCCAGGCTTTCAACCAATTCCCAGCATAAAATTGGACCTGCACATTCAGATGAATTGTGGCTTGAAGACTGCAATTACACCAGCACAGCAGTGCTCAGATTTTTCTTCCTGTACATGAATGTCTTTAATACCAAAGACTATACAGTGCTCCACCCCTACTGCAGACCTCCTTCCTTCCCTGTCCCTTGGCCATCTCAAAAATAAATGCTCCCTTTTGTCCACTTTATTTTCATCAGTGGCGGCCAGGTCAGCTATCTGAGTAGGTGCAATCAACAGCTGTACGTGTAAAGCATCTCCATCTATCTGTAATCGCTTCTTTGGGTGGGTCTCCAGAAAAATTTTTTTAAAAATCCAGGGAAAGTACCCAAGGTGTTAATGTCTTAGCTCAAGAGGTTCATCAGATTATTGAATTGGTTTCTCCAGCAGAAGCCTGAGGGAGAGGGACAAAGAGAGGTGAATTTTGGCAGGCAGAAAAGCTGCACAGAGAGGAAATATTCCCAGGTGAGTTACTACTGCAAGGGCAGGTCTAGGTGCTTATCACATTAAGGGGTTTATGTTCTCTGCCTGGCTCGCTGCAGTAACACCAAAAGAGCTCCAGGAGGACAGGCACACAGCAGCCTGTGGGCTGCAGGCTGTGGGTGTCCCAAAAGGTTTACAATGTTCCTACATGAGCTGGGCCAGGGAAATGTGGAATGGTTTGCAAAGAGCAAAGATTTTCTGTTACCAGCCAACACACAGTGATGCTGTTTTAGTGCTACCAAGCTCTCCCAATTCTGGGGATGCTTTCTTGCTACCAATGACCCCCGTGAATGCCAGTCTTGCAAGGCAGAAGCAGCTCCCAACAGATTGCCCACAGTAAGAGCTTCCCACTGGAGGGGCTCAGATGGAAGGAAGTGGGAGAAGAAAATGGCTGATGCTGCAGGAGACCAAAGCTTCAGATGTCTCAGATGTTTACCTCATTAGGCTGTTTTACATAACACCAGCCAAAAGCAGAAGCAAAAAAATAGCTGGAGGGTGGAGTTCAGACCTGGATTCTGAGTTCTCCCCCAGAGCCCTGAGGTTGAGGTGGGCTCTCCAGCCAACCCCTTTCTTCCTGACCTGGTCACCTTATCTGCACAGGAGTTGTAACATTGCAGACTGGGCTACAGGGAGGAAACCCCAGGTCACTTCCAAGCAGCATTACTGCTGATGTGAACAAAGAGATAGATACCATTGTACTCACTGGTAGTTCTGTCCCAAGCCCTTCAAGAGTCTACAATATTCATCTGATCATAACCAGCTGGGGAACAGGGACCAGGAGCCCAAGCTGCTCAGGGGTGAGTGGGAAGAAAGGCCAGAGAGAAGGTGGGTACAGATGACCAGCCTGGCCTAGGAACTCTCGGGTCAGCCCACTGGAAAAGGAAGGCAGGTGTCACTGGGCAAAGATCCCACAGAAGTCCAAGGCCATAAGGCCAGTGCCAGTGGGGAGAGGGACAAGGAGCTCCCTGGGGTCCGAGAGGTAGACAGGACCTGGGGTGGTTGGAGGGAGTCCAAACAGCACTAAGGAGATGGGGTTGAGCGAGAGTGAGAAAGAGGGCATAGGAGTGGACAGATGAGGGGAACCTCGTAGGCTTGGCCAAGCAGGACAAAGAACAAGTTCTGCACCATGATCCACACTAGAGTGGCAGGACTCGTAGGGCTTCTTGTCAGACAAACTGGGTGGCACTGGTCTCCAAGACTGAGCTATCCTGCAGACAAGAGTCGGAGAGAAGAGCTTCCAGGAGCTGTCACGGTTTTCAGGCATCTCTAGCAGGCAAGACAACCTGGGCTTGGATCTCTTGTCCCTCTTTGGGTCCACCAAAATGCCCTTGCTCATTCACAAAGGCTACCTCCGTCTCTGTCCTCCTCGTCCTTCACTTCCGCCCCTCGCTTCTAGCCAGCCTTGACTTCCACTATAATCCCTGTGCCCGGTGTTGGGGTAGCTTCTCAGCACACACGTTCCCCACCCTGCTGGTAACATGACCTCTGGGTGGGTCAGAGGTGTGGGGTCCCCCTGCTGTAGACAAAGGCAGCTGCTCCACTTGGTCCCATTCTGTGTTCAGGGCACCTCAGTGGGTGCCTCTCCAGAAACCAGCATCCACGCCAGGGTGGGAACCTTGAGTGAGCCTGTGGTCAGGGCAGAAAGTCAGGAGAGAAAAGCATATCTCTCTCTCTCCCTCTTTCTCTCTCTCTTTCTTTTCTCTCCCTCTCTCCCTCCATCCCTGCCAGCTGGAAATATGCCACGTGATCATCCAATCTAATTAGCCGAACCCTCAGTCTCGACAGAGGCTTCAAAAAAAAACCTCTAGCTTCCTTGGCTCACAGCCTCTCAAAAGATAACAGAGAAGATCTGATCACAGCAAAATGGAGCCTCAGCTCTGTGATTCTCATGTTCAGCAGCAATCAACTGCAAACTCAAATCTCCATCTTACCCAGGCCAGGTAGATTGAGAAAATCTGAGTTCACAAGCCCAGTGACAGCGAGTCTCAGGGATCCAACTGAGAAAGATGGTCACAGCTACCTACCACGCCCGCGCCAAGCAGATCAGGAGGTGGGGCAAGAAAGGGCCCCTCGAATGCTTTCCTGCAGGTGTCTGTCAAGAGCTTCAGGCAGACTCTGTACCATGGTCCTGCCAGCCCACCCTGGCTGCCTGGTTCCAACCACCGGCCATCCTGCCTCCCCCACTGTCTGTCCTTGCTGTATAATGAGAGAATGTCCAGGCTGCAGGACACAGGACACTGCCAAAAAAGACAAGGCACAGGCACTCAGAATGGCCTCGGGGCTCTTGGGAGTTGCTTGAAGATGCAGAATTCTCCAAACAAGTGCAGCTACCTCAGACTGAAATGTGAGTTGTGAAAAGCCTGTGGGGACAGGTAGTCAGAGGCGGGAGCAGCACCACTGAAATGCCCCTGCAGCACCAGCCAGCTTCCCTGGCCATTCCAGCCACTCTAACCAGCTTCTGCCACATGCAAAGCATTCAACCAGACAACCAATTCAAACAGGACCCCTGCCAAGTTCATCTCCCAAGGCTGCCTGTGCCCTTGCCACTGCCCAGTGACACTCCCTTGCCCTCCTCCAGTTCTGGAAAGGGGAGGCAGCTCTCCATGGGGAGCCCACAGAGGCACCTGTCCAACTCCTGCCACCCACATGGGTCGCTAGGACCAAAGGGAAGCAGCAATGGGTGGGCAGGCAGAGGTGGACAGGATGGGTGGACTGTGGACACAATCTTGGCTCAGGCAGGACTTCTGCCTTTTTCTAGGGTAGGAAAAAGTGACTCCCCAGCAATTGCCACCCACACCACCCACGCCACTGTCAGAACCTTGTCCCCAACTCATCCAGGAACTCGGCACTTGAACCTCAGGCACAAAGGCCACCCTCTACACCCCACCCCATACACACACACGCACAGGTCTGATCCTTGGCCTCTGCTGTCTCTGAAGCTTAACTCTTTATACTTGGATCTGCAAGCCTCATGGGCTGCAGGTGGTTTCACCTGCTTTCGCCAGGCTATGAGGCACATGGGCTCACAGCTCTCCGGGTAAGCCTCCCATTGGTGGGCTTAACTTTGCAAAAAAGAACAGTTTTAAACCAAATTGTGTTTTTTCCCATTTGAAAGTGTTCTCCCCACAATGATGGTGGATGATCAGATTGCACGCAAAAATTCCTGATGAAAAGAACATAACCTGAGGTTAACGAAGGTCCAAACGCTTGCCAGAAGTTGTTTCACCAAAGACAAACTCAAATTGCTTTCCTTGGGCAAAAATTTATCTACAGAGAAAAATTACAGAAAGTAAGATATTATGGTCAAATTATAAAATGGTAACTAACCTAATATCAAAATGAATTTATTCATTTGATCTCAGATGTTAAAGAGTGTAGAGCTCTCAAAACAAGCAAAGAAATCAGAAGTGGGGAATTTTTTTTTTTTCATTTTCAATGCTTGGTAATAGGAGTCTGCTTATCTTTACCTGCAGCTACTTTATGTCAAAGGGGGTTTCCATGCCCGCTTCCCATCTAATTTCATCAACACTTGACCTTTCGAAATTAACACACTTACTGTCCTATCCCACTATGCCAGCTTTCCCGACCACACTTAGTACCAGCTTCAGTTGTGACAGATGTTCAACTGCCCTCTAGCTCAAAATAGCTGTCGTGGAATTCAGACGCGGCAAATGCTCTCTGCCAGTTTAATAGCCCATTAGGCAACTTTGTGAAAGAGGCAGATGAATCCCTCACCACAGAGAAGCATCAGTTCCCCCAACACCATGGCTGGAGACCTTTAAATGTATCAAGCATTCTGATGGCTTTTATCAGTTAAAAATAGACCGGTTAACACCTCAATTCACAGCATAAGCTACATATTAGATTTTTCAGGACCCAACAGCACTACTGTTGGACAATGAGCTCCCTGGAGACATACAAAGCTCAAAGAGGGCCCCCCAAGCCTCTCTGTCTTTGCTGCTGCCGTGTGACATGTTTTCAGTGACACCCCCGATGGGTAAGCTCTTTGCATTCCAGACATGTACAGGGTGCACAGCCAGAAGAGTTCTACCAGGTTTCCCTTGAAGTGTATCTGTGCCATTTACACCAAAATAATTCTCCTTGCTGAAAATTCCACAAACTATCTTAATTGCCTGAAGCAATTCTCCTATGTTGTAATTACCTCACTGCCTTGTAATTATTTGCTTTGTGAATGTCTCTCCACCCCCAAAACCTTCTCCGCCCTCCAACTCACTCTCCTTAAAAGAGCTCCTGGTGGCCTCGGTACCCACCACCATGTCTCACACTTACAGAAACTCAGTAGCTTTGGTTAAACCAAGTTTGTTTGAATTGAAACTTCAATAACCTCTTCCTTTTAGATTCTGAATCCCATTAGGATCCCCATAATCTGTTACAGTTAAGTGGCTAATCAACAGGACTTACAAATTTTGAAAATCTCTTTTAGGCGCCTATGGAGTGACTATACTAGACCAATATATTGTGAGAAATAAGCAATTATTACTTCTATATTTGGATCCTTACATATTTACCTCCATAAAGAAATTAATAACCCCAATTATTAGAGTCTCTAAGGCAAACCTTGCATTAAAATAAGGATCTGGCATGGCTAACTCAGTGTCTAGCACACAGAAATGCTCTTTAAGCTCTTTGTCCCCACGTGCTGGTGCCTATAGCAATGGCTACAGCTCGCAGGGCAGCAGTCTGGTTAATGCCAGCCTGTCTGCTGGCACCTGTTCTATGACTGCAGGCCAGAAGCACTGGGTAACAATCCTTCAGACTCCCAAGTTTTTCCTGAAGCCAGTGAATAACAGTTCTATTTTGGTTAGTTTGTCTTATCTCTCATACCTCTCCCCTCTGCGTGCCACACTATGGATGGTTAATTAAAGTCAAGTCAAAAAGTGGACCACACACACGCAAACAAAACTAGGTAACAACAAAGAAAGACGTTCCAGCCCCAACAGCTTTCTTCAGATTCATCACTTAAGGAATTCCTGACATCGGGAAACAATAAAACACTCCTTTGCCTAGAAATGTAAACTGAACCTTCACTTTGACTTGTTGAATGAAAAAAAAAAAAGGTACAAAAGGAATATCTGACCAGTGCAAGAGGCAAGGTGCTTATTCACAAACGAGCCAGCAAAAAGGTCTGTGCCAGCGAAGAGAGAGTGCTTGTGCCACAGACAGGCAGCGGATCCCCACAGGGCGGAAAGCGAAAATAGTCAGCCAACTCTGAGGGCTTGTTAAGTCACTCTCTTATTGTAATTTAAGTCCTGACGATCCCTGGCCGAGAAATTCCCCCACGCAGAGGAGCAACTACAGATTCTGATCTGTGCTAAGCAATCACAGGTTAGCCAAGGCCTGAAGCCCATCACTGGAAATTTGTAGTTCAGGTAAGATCTGCCTGCTTAGCGCCCCACCTACGTGCAAATCCCCAAAGTTATGCCGCATACAACCTCCAGCTCCTCTTGCCCTTTGCAAATGACCACGAGGTGCTAGCAGGTATTCCTAGCAACCTGGAGACAGACTGGAGTTAAATCCCATGAGCAAGTTCAACTGGATAAGTGAAACCTTCAATGCCTAGCTGGATAGTGCAATAAGATCATTATCTGACTGCCAGTGGCTTGATTTTGTTTGTTAGTTTTGGCTTGAGCGTTGCTGGATTTTTTTTTTTTAGAAGCTCCCCAAATCTATAATCCAATCAAAACTAACTGAGGCAATTCTGACCAACACAATGTCCTGAGACTGTCCACAGACCCCAGAAGGAGCAGTATCCAGTCCCCCAACCCTCTAGAGGTGACGTGACACACAGTCACAGCCAAAGAGGCTGAGGTGTACGTACGCAGGGCGTGCCACTCGTCCTGACGAATGGTCTTCGTGATGTTGAACGTGAGGTTCCTGGGGATGGTTGCTGAGGAGTAGTGGTACTTGATGTACGTGCATCGCTCAATTTCTCCTGGAAAAGAGAGGGACCCAAATGTTAATGACATTGGCAGCCATGTCTGCAGCAGCTCTAGGACCATTTTGCCGACCTGGAGAAACAGACTTACTTCATAGTGGGCTTGGTGACACCTGGTTTATATAAGACAGTGGCTTTGGCTCAAAAAAAGGAAGAGAAACAGAATCACAATCAAAGATCTTTAATTTATCTTAAAAAAAACATCTCTGAGGCTATATAAAGGTGGAAGGAGGCTGTTAGAAGGTAGCTTTCATAAAAGGGGGGACCCTTCTTTTTCTAACCTTAATAAAACCAACTCTCAAATAGAAGTTTGGCATCGGAAAACATTGAACAGTTTCCACCCAGGGGCCAGGAGAGACCAGGCTTGGCCTTGGCCTTCATGATAGCATTTGCTTTGAGTAGAAATGTTGCATTTCAGCCTTCTGCACAAGGACCTGGGTTGGAAGAATTTCTTCCCTTTTTTCCCTCCAGGCCCCCCAATCCTGTCCAACCTCACCTCTGGCCACAAAGTACTCAAGTCCATCTATCTCTCTTTGAACTAGTCTCTTCTCCAGCTTCCTGGATAAAATTGTGCCACCTTAACTCAACATCCAGGCCAATCATCATTATTAAATCAGAACAAGCCAGGGATATAGCTCAGTGGCACAGCACCTGCCTGGCAAGCACAAGATCCTGAGTTCAATTACCTGTGCTTAAATAAATAAACAAGAGCAGACTTTGCCCATCAAATTATTGTTTTAGGGCCTAGATTCTCGAAGTGTGGCCTCAGGAGCAGCAGCATTAACATTCCCCGGAAACTTGCTAGGCATGCAACTTCTCAGGCCCAACCCCAGACATCCCAAAGCCAAAAACTCCAAGGTAAAGCCCAACTGAGTTTTATTAAGCCTTGCAGCTCTTTCTGTTGTGTGCTTAAGAACTGCAGAACTGCAGCCTTAGAGAATCTAACGGAATTACCATTGTAACAATTCAAAGCTCCACCATGTTTGCAAATTCCAAAAGGAAGGCCTGATTCAGAGTTCCTCCCTTGCCACATTTGGTCTCCTGCAGGCACTGCTATTGACAATTGCTTATATCTGGGCAATATTAAAACTCAATGTCAGGGCATTGTGAAGAATCAGGAAAGGAGTGATTTTTTTAAAGGTTAGGGGTTTTGAAATTTGGTTTTGCACCTGAATGGATTTTGATGGTAATCCATTTTGCACCCCACTGATTTTCAATTTATAACTGGTGGCACCTGCTTGAACTGTTTGACCCCTGGCCCACTGTCAGCAGGGAGCCTGGCAATTGGTGGAGTGCAGTAATTTAGACAGTGCCTAGTGAAACCCATGCCTTATTGTAAATCACATCTGGACAACTGCCCAGTTGCCAGTTATTGGCGGACATTCCTCAAATGGGACAGACTCTATTTGAAGAGGGAAAGATTTGGAAAGTGGTATGCACTCTTTATCTTTAGTTTTTCAAACCTTAGCCTATAAACCTCCTGCAGCCTCTCACAGGCCCCGGCTCCTCCCCTCCCCCCAGCACATCCCCCCCCCCTTCATCCTCTCATCCTGCTTCCCTGACCTGCTGAACCTGAAAAGGTATCTAGCATAGTCTCCACTTCCTCCACTTGAACTCACCCCTTGAGCCTGCGTGTTTTAATTACATCACAAATCCCATGAATAACATCACTCTGCGTCTAGGCTATAGGAGCATCGCCAGTGCCGCCGCCTCCTCCTCCTAACAGCACCTCCTCTTGCTGACATCAACTGGTCACCAAGTTCTGTCAGCACTACTCCAGAAATGTCCCTGGAGTCTGGCGTCTCCTCTCAGTCCCCACATCTTCCATGGAAGTTGTCCTAATATAATGACATGCATCATAATGACGTTTCAAAGTCAGGCTGAATACATAATGGTGGTCGCCCAAGATGGCGTCCCCTGCAGATGTCACTGCCATCTTCTTCTGAGAAAGTACATGTTACCGTGTTCACACAGTGACAACATCACCTAACAGTAGATTTCTCAGAATGTGTCTCCATCATTCTGTGATACATCACTACAGTGACCTGTGTCAATAACCAACCACATTGGGTGGGAACTTGCTAAGCAGGAGAAACTCACCATCTGCTTTACAGGCCAGTAGTTCCCAACTTTACACATGTCGTGAAGCTCACAGAAGAGGATATTTAGAAGACACCCTGGGATAAACAGACAAAGCAGCCCCTGCCCAGACTCCCCGAGCACTGAAGCAACCAGCATTCCCAGCACCCCTAGCACCCATCCCTGGGGTCATACTTGCCCTACCACCCGGGAGACTGCATGACGAGTTGCTGTTCTCACATCTGTTTTAAAAAACGAGAAAGTTCCACTTAAGAAGATCAAGTGACCTCTTCCAGGAAGTGACCACAGCAGGATTAGAACCCAGGGTTGTTCAATGAGAGACTCCCTTTCGGGGGCCTCCCTCTGCTCAGAGGCCTCCACTGGCCTTTGTGCGCACCAGAGAAACCCCACAGTCCTCAGGCGTAAAGGCCCCCAAGCTCCACTCTGGCCCCAGCCTTCCCACCTGCCAAGTTGCTGCCTGGAGGACCTTCCCACTGTACCCTGAGTGCACCATCCTGCATGTCTCGAGCTCCTCCCTGCCTGTCTACCTGAGGACAGTGATTGCTCTCAGAAGAGGTACAAATGGCAACTCCCAGAAAGCCGTCCTGGCACCTAGGAGGTGCCCATCAGCCCCGGGCAGGAGCACTTACCTGGGCTTCTCCCTCTGCCCCTCCTGCTCACCTGAGCCTCCTCCTTATGCACCCAATCACCCAGGGCTGTGATTTATCTGCTTACATGCCTCGCTCCCCCACTAGATTATGAATTCCTCAAGGGCAGAGACGCTGTCTCATTCATTTATCTTTACCTCCCAGCCCCCAACACAACAACGTAAGCACCCATACCAAGCACTCCAGATGAAGGCGAGAACAGTATGAGATGACTTGGTAAGACCACGGTGGCAAAGAAGCCAACTGTTTTTATTAAATGGGAGGGAAGTAACAGAGGCAAATAGAATGTAATCAGTGAAAGGAGATGATTGCTGCAGAACTCGGTGATCCTGCAGTCGATACCTCTTCCCTGTCTGGACAACGTAAGGAGAGACAATCAATCACAGTGAGATAGGAGAAACCGGAATATGACCACAGAACAGTGTCTCGCTGTACTGAACAAATGTAATCCAAGGAGCAACGAGGTGAACGGTTTGTGGGGAGAAAGGATGGGGGAGTCTAGAGAAGAAATAAGAGGGCAAGAGTACAAGGCTGTAACAAGAATACCATCAGCAACTGCCTTGGACAGGTACAGTTGGGCAGGTTGTGCTCTGCACAAGGGCATTTCCTGAATACGTAGATGCTGAAATCCAGCTGCTGCTCTCTTTGCCAAACCTTTGGCACCCTGGTAAGGTGGAGATGGGGACTGTCTTTGCCAGAGGGAATTTCTTTATCTAATCTGCATGACAGTGCCATAGAAACTAGCTTCGTGCTACCTGCAATCATTCCAAGATCAAACAAAACATTCCCTGGACCCAGGCTTGGAGCACAAAACCAGATTTCACAGGAACTGACCAGATTGGTACCTGTCACTGTGTTTGAGAAAAATTTCTGCTTTCTTAGCTAAGGTCAGGCTCTCTCGGCCTCAACACAAACTCAACAAGTTGTCACAGGCTCCCAGCAAGCTAGAGTCAGCTCCCTGAGCCCCTGCACCTGCAGCCCACGCAGCCAAAGGGAAGAGACTGTGTGACCCTCAGCAAGAACAAGAAACCAGGGAACAGACGATGGTGGCAGCCAGGATACCTGTCTGGGGCAGCAGGCACAGCCCACAGGAGGCCCTCACTGCTCGCTTTGCATCAGGGATTTTAACATCCTGCCTTTGACAGCAATTAAATCTGAAAGATTCAAATATTGCCTAAGAAGGAAGGCAAAATATTTATCCATGTGTCTGCAGGTCCTGTCAGTGTGCTGGGCTTTTGTAAATACAGGCACCATCTGGGCACCCAATCCGTATGCCCAGAATGTGGGCTTCCCAGTGCAGGCAGGTTTTCCTGCAAAAAAAGAGGGGAAGGGGCTACCTGGAGCGCGACAGGCAAGCCCCTGGCCCTTCCTGGGAGAAGTCAAAGCCACCTTCTCCAACACCTGCATCCCAGCCCTGAGTCTCAGCCGCTCCCTTGGGAAGCCACAGCAGGGGCAGAAGTGGGTCTCAGTCATGCTGTCTCCTGAGCTGAGGATCATGCCACTTCCTAGTCAGGGTCCCAGCAAAACACACAGTGGCACCCAAACATGTAACCAAGCAGAGTTCTTC
Organism: Dinomys branickii; assembly: GCA_004027595.1. Lineage (NCBI taxonomy): Eukaryota > Metazoa > Chordata > Mammalia > Rodentia > Dinomyidae > Dinomys > Dinomys branickii. Next base: position 52,382 of record PVLD010003297.1, on the reverse strand, counting down.
AAAAGGATAATTTAATTCCATAACCTGACTGAAAAGTTGGGCAAGGGACTTAAACAGACGTTTATCCAGTGAAGACATTTAAATGATCAACGGATATGTGAAAGCATGTTCAACCTCATGAGTCATCAGGGAAATGCAAACGCAAACCACACCGAGGCATCACCTCCACCTGTCGGGGGGGCTGCTATCCAGAAAAAAAAGGGTAGACAGACAAAAGATAACAAAGGCTGGCAAGGAGACAGAGAAACTGGGCACATATGCTGGCTATACCACCATGGAATACAGTGTGGGGAATCCCGAAAAAGTGAGGAAAAGGTCTAACACATGACCCAGCAATCCCACCTCTGGGAATATGTATCAAAAAAATCAGTACCGCAAAGAGATACCAGCACACCCACGTTTACAGCAGCATTATTTCCAACACCCAAGATAGGCGTGTCTGTCAATGGATGGATAAACAAAAGTGACGATTTTGGCAAACACGGTGGAATATTATTCAGGTCTGTTTTTTAAGGAGATGCTGCCACACATGACAACCTGAAAGAATCAAATTCTGCACGATTCCAAATTATAGGAAGTATATGGAACTCAGGAGCAGAGAGCAGAACGGCAGCAGCAGGGGCCGGAGGAGGTGGAGATGAGATGCTCCATAGGTATAAAATTTCAGCTATGCAAGATGAGGAAGTTCCGGAGATCTGCCATACAACAGTGAGCCTGTACAACACTTAACTGTACACTCAGAAATCAGAAGTGGAGGAGGAGAGTTTTCGCAGCTGAACACAGGGTACAGAGAACAGAGGAAGATGGTGGAAAGGCCCCGGGGCTGACAACAGAAAGAACTGCCACTACCCTGAGTCCTCAGGCAGGGGAGGGAGCCGTCACCAGAAGCCGGAGAGGGTGGCCACACGGAGGGAGCCCACTCAAGATGAGGTAACAGGGACAAAATACTCAACCTCTCACTGCTCCTACCTTCCGCCATGGTGCTGAACCCAGCTGGAAGGGGGCGGGCAGCTCAGAGCAGGTGAGGACGCCAGGCCAGGCGGGGAGTGGCAGCCAGAGTCCCCGCACTCCTCTCTTTCCTCCTCTTGCATTTCCCTGAGCCTCCGTGGCAAAGGCAACAAGGAACCCAGATGAAGAGAGGTTTTCCATTCCTCTTTTTCTACTGCAAGGCTTACAAGACCCAAGGCGTAAGTGTGGTAACTCACATCAAGTGCTAAGTGTGGTCTCTGCCCAAAAATGAGTGCTCGTTATCGATGGCTGCCCCAAGACTGCTCTAAAGAGACAGGACACAGGAAGTCAGAAATAATATTAGCAAAATACATATACTGGTGCTACAGTTGCAGATCTACATCTACGGAGAACTTTTTAAAAAAGTATCCTGGGGATTGAACCCAGATCCTTGGCACTGAGCTGCATCCCCAGCGCTTTTCTATTTTCTGAGACAGGGTCTCACTAAGTCACTACATTGCCTGACCTGGGCTTGAATCTGGGCTCCCCCAGCCTCAGCCTCCCAGAGTACTGGAATCACAGGCATGCGCCACCGCCACCACACAACGACCATAGGAGGCAATGACCATAGCAGAGCAAGAGCTCTGACCTACAAGGAAGAAATGAAGACACAGAGATGGGGCCAGGGGTGACACAGAAGCCAAGTGCACCGCAGCTGAGTTCTGGATTCTGGTCACACCCTCGAGCACCAGCAGGATAGTCAAAATGTAGTGATTTAGTGATCCACATTGCATGGCCTCCAAGTCTTTGTCAAGGGCGATTTCCCTTGAGGGTAATACATACAAAGCAGGACTTTTCTCAGGCAGAGTGGGTTTTGAGAAGCACAGGGCCCAAGCTCACCCTGTTTAAAGCCATCTTCTTTGAGCATGTGCTTCAGTTCCCCACTAGAGAGCTATTCCTCTGGGTCTGTCTGATATGGTTCTCGAAGACACCCACTTCTAAAGCTCTTTTGAAGACTGAAGAGGTGGCCCCGGGTCACCAACATCTAAGTGCAAATGAGATGCCAGAACTCCAACTCCACACCAGAGAAGCCCTCATCATCAGAGGACCCCAGGGACAAGAGATGCTGAGGGCCACCAAGCAGCTGGGGTGCTGTGGAGGGAAGAGGAGAGTGTGACTCAGGGGCAAACCCTGAACCTCACAACTGTACCTGACGCTGACCTCACCCAGGTAGCGCAAGGAAGGACCAGAACAGGGGAAACTTCCACTCCTCACTTTAAAAGTGCTGGGGTGGGCTGGTTGGGTACGTGATGGTCAATTCGTTCAGGAAAAACTGAGTTAAACAATATGTAAACTGTTCACTTAGCTGCAACACTGACCAAGACATACATTGTCACTCCACCATAAAGGACAGTGACAGCATGCAGACAGTCCTAGATTCTTAACCCCAAACCCTTTTTCATGCAAAGAGCAGTTTCCAGCAGGCAAGCCTGTGAGTTCATCAAAATCAGAGAGCCGGTCTCTTGTTTACATTCTTCCCCAGGCCAGGCGCAGCCAACCGGCACATGGAAAGTCCTCAGTATATATTTGGATGAGAGAAAAACAAATATCAGGACCTGATATTTGATCATATGATCTACCAGGCAAATTAAATAACTGGCTCCATGTGTTTGCTGGTCTTTTCTCCAAGCCTAGCAGCAAAGCAATCCCGGAGCTGAATGCCCCTCACAAGCTGTGTTTGTACCATGCCTTGGGTGTCCTGCACCACAGCCCCCGGGGTCCCCATCCCCTGTGTGTGATCCCAGGGTCCCTGTACCTGCAGAGGATGCTCTTGGGGGAGCTGGCAGCCCCACCGAATCAACCCCTCGCCCCCTTCCGAAGAAACCGGATGGCACACAGTGACCCAGAGGGCAGTAGCAGGCGAGGCTGGCTCATACGTCTAAGGGTACCGCACTGCGGTGGTAATCACTGAAAGAAATTGGCACAGTTTAGCCTTAAGGTGACTTGGAAGGGTCACACCCCTAGGAGGAAGCAGCCTTCTAGCTTTCTGCTCAGCTTCCCTGGGTGTTTTTCCTCTCTGATATTCATTCACCTGACCAACCCAGGGAGAGACTACTGGGCCACCCAAGATCTGTGTGGTGACCTCATCCACAAAGTTCCTTGTTTTGGTTACTGTTTCTTTTTTTTCATGTGTGTTCCCATGTGTGTGTATGTGTGTGTGTGGTACTAGAGAATGAACCAGCAACACCTTCAGCCCTTATATTTACTTTTTATCTTGAAACAGGGTCTCACTAAGGCGGCCAGGCTGGGCTTGAACTCATGATCCTACTATCTCAGCCATGTAGAGTGCCAGGATTACAGGTGTGCACCATCATGCCTGGCTCAAAGTTCCTGTTTTAAAACACATCTATTGCATATCTTGTGCATACCAGACACTCACCAGTTACCCCACATCATCACAACAGCGCTGAGAGGGAAACATGACAGGCCTATCCCTGCGCAACCAAAGAAGAAAGGGGGAGCTGAGACGGGTGAGGGCCCGGCCCAGGGCCACTTGCGCAGCCAGCAGAAAGCCAGGATGCAATTTCCGGCCTCTCACACACCAACACCGTAATGATTTGTTGCTCGGTGGAAGACTTAGTGGAAACAGGATTCTTTTCGTACCCACAGCCTTGCCCAAGGGAGGAACTCAGTACATCCACTGAAGGATGAAAGGAAAGGAGGGACGTCTGTGCTGCCTGCATGTCACCCCTCTGTCAGCAGCGCCCTGGCCCCTCAGGCTTTCCTGCCTCCCTGCCCCGGCCCCAGCCTGCCACGGGGCTGGCCCCACACCAGGACAGTCTCACCCTCGCATCTGTCTCGCCCACTAGGCTGTCAGCGTAGTCATCTTTCCAGCCTGAGGCCTGACTAGTGTTCTGCACTTCATAAAAAGGACTAAACAGAGAGCAGGGAGAGCACATGGAAAAGGCAGAACAGGAACAACAAGAAATGATGAAACAGATCTTTCAGGCTCCACCTTCGTCTTCTCTCAACAACAACACAGTTAAAACTATATCCTAGTAGGGGGCAGAAGTAGGAGGGTTTTCCATCAGCCAATTAGGAAAGCCACTTCTCAGATGGATACAACACTGACCAATACAGTGAGTTCTTTAGAAACCCCGAAAAAAGGGGCTGGGGTGGAAGAACAGAGGAGTTTAGGGAGATAAGGTGTTGATATTAGAGGCAATGGAAAAGCAAATCAGGGGTGTTCAGGAGAACCCAGGAGAACAGACCTGGGTTAGTGGATACCATGCCTCTCAGCCCTGACCCCAAGGCACAGAACTGGGAGGCGATGGGAAGGGACGCCCTGGCACCTCCACGCCCAACAGTGCTGGCAGCACTCTCCGTATTTAAGAAGCAGCTCTTCACAAAAGCTCATTATAAGAAATCTCCCTCCCACCTCCCCATGTCTTCTCTTTAGCGCCTTCTGCTCCTCCCTGATGTTCTGAGAAAGATTCGCAAGGTTTATAGCTGCTGCAGGCCCAGCCAGAGTGTTTTTCTTCTCTTCATACCAAGGGAAAGTGTTAGCTACATTTTTGTTTTTAATGGGTTCAGACGCATCCCTTTCTGTTTGCTCTGTTTGCGGTATCAGCGTGGCCTTTTAATGTTTTAGATGCGCTGCATAGATTGCATTTTAAATATTTAATTCCTTTCTATTCTATGTTACATTAATGTCTGTTGTAAGTAGTATTCAGGGGGCCTCCCGATTACACACACAGGATTCCACTTTTAAAAATCCATCACCTCCATCCACCCATCACCATATTTCTATCCCTTTACCCCACCCCAAACCTCATGTGCTGGCTACTATGATAACACAGTTATTTGCACATTAACCATGTACCTCTATGACAAAAGCTTTGAGCTTATGTTTTTTATCTTTGTACTCCTGATGGCCCAAATAGTATTTTGAATATTGCTGCTCATTTTAATAATAGTTGCTATTTAGTAAATGCACTCTGTGTTTGCTACTATATAAAGTGCATTATTATGCATTTTCTCATTTGATTCTAAAAGTTAGCTACTATTATTATACATATTTCACAGACAAAGACATAAAGGTTGAGAAAGTCACCCTATCTGAGAATGCATAGCTATGAGGTGCCAGTGGTGGGATTCAAACCCACCTAGCACACTCCTCAAGCACCACATGACAGGGCCTGGGATGTAGCTCAGTGGCATAAGCACCTGCCTGGCAAGGGTAAGGTCCTGAGTTCAATTTCCGGTACAAAAAGAAAAAAAATGGACACATGACACTGCACATGTGAAAAGAAATTGGCAAAAATCAGGCTCTTCTGAAAAAAAGTGGGAGCCCTTCCAAGGTTTTACACTGCTTTTCATATAAGGCAAAACTTTCCCACGCGCCAGAATTTTCAGCAGCTATAGATCTCGCTGCTCTTATCAGCGTAAAACAAAATGTTCGCTTCCACAGCTCCCCTAATAGGCTGGAGAAAAGCTAACTCAGCTGCAACACCGAAGTGGAGAAGAAGGTTGGCAGCATGTTCGCTGGTCATACATCTGATGCTTGAGTCTGGCCACATCCTGGTCTCCTCTCCCAGACAGCAGGGGCTTTTGGGCAAGTTGCTCAACCTCCAGGGCCTCCATTTCTTCATCTGCAAATTGCAGATAATAATAGCATTCAGCTCATAAGATTGATGAGGAGTAAATGAGATAACCCACGGCAAACCTGCTCCACAGTGAGCCTTCAATAAATGTTTGCATCATTCATTAGTTATGCTTTTGAAGACACGCATCCTGCTCCCATAGAACAGCCCATAAATACTTAAAGATAGCTCTCGTGCTTCTCCCCATCCCTGAGTCTCCTTTGCTGCTAGCTGAAGACATCTACGTTCTCCCAACCACACTGGTTATTCTGAAGGTTCAGTCCATGGGCCAGCATGTCTCCCAGTCCATGCAGAGCAACGGCCTTGGTCATTCCCTGTGCACATCCCAGGACCACTGCTCCTGGGCTCTGGATGGCGTAGCTCCAGTGACGCAACATGGCTTCCTTTTAGCTTTGCTGGCAGCCTTGTCACAGGGCTCATCATCCAGAGGGGACCATGCCAAAGTGGTTTCCTCCAGGGAAGCTAAGCCAGCTCTGTCCCACCATGTGCTTGAGCAACTGTCTTTTCTCATTTTTTGGCTGTTTTTTTTTTCCTGTTTGGCCTGTTATCTAGGTGTAGGATCTCCTATTTGTTCCTGCCCCAAAATAAGTTTTGGAATTGTGATCTTGTCACTCCATAAATTAGTAATCCACTAACCACTAATTAGCATCAGCAGGCCACGCCCATCCTCAGCCAAGCCATCGTTAACACCCCCCACACACGTGGTGTACACACACTCCCTGTGAGCACCAATCAGACCGTGATGAGAGCTCTTTGGCTGTGACTATTCCACTTGTTGTGAACCAGTCTCCTGACCCGCCTCTCCAGGCCCACTTCCCCATCTCCTTCACCTGGGACTCTACAGAGACCTTCCCTACAGCACTCACCCTGATTGATGTCTAAGAATGGCACCCACAGAAGGAGATGAAGCAGTGGGGTGTGGCTTGCCCAGGTCTGGGCATCCCAGCTTCTCGCTAGGCACCCACCCACCATCTGCCTCATCAGCCTCTGGCCAGGTTTCCGAGCCCCCTCAACCCAGCTGCTGCTCTGTGTCCATGGACTCCCCCCAGGGGTTTCTTCACTGAAACTCGCCTGCGTCTAGGCTCTCAGCAGCTTGGCTCCTCCAGCAACCTCTCACCATTCTGTCTCCCTCCACACACGGGAAGACTGCACTGGAAAAGCAGCCTCTCATGCACCTCCCTGTCCATCCACACTGGCTCATGGTCAACACTCCAACTAAGAAACAGGAATGAGGCTCATCCAGGGGGACCACTGGGTCCCTATCCTTCTACCCAATTATCCCACAGAGCACAGTTTCCGTTCTTCCAACTTTGCATTCAAGATTCTTTTCATGGCTTTATCCACAGACTCTTCCTTTATTAAATAGTGTAGCATCTAACATTCTGCAACCTGCCATGTTACAGATCACTAAAGACGTCCTTTTTTGTGGGCACTCTAACCTGTTAATCCTACCTTTTTCATCCCTGGAGTTGAATGTCTTTTCCCTTTTTCTAAGTCTTTTTATATGAGTGATTGATTGATTGATTGACTGACTGACTGACTGATTTTGAGGCAGGGTCTCACTTTGTAGTCTAGCCTGGCCTCAAACTCACAATTGTCCTGCCTCAACCTGAGTGCTGGGATTACAGACATGTGCCACTACACCCGTCTATGTACATTTTAAACAAGACATTTTAAAATGTCATTACATAGTCACTTCCTCACAAAGGAAATGAACACTGAGCTGTCACTGTGACTGCCCCACTGTACCTGCTAGCTTCTGGCTGCCAGTTTCCCATTTTGCTCATGTATTTTCCAGCTTGAAACAGACTTGATGGGAAAGAATGAGGGAGGTGAGGTATGGCTTTCTGTTACCGTTTGGGGTGTCATAAATTATCTGTTCTCTGATTCCCACTGAGTTCCTAACAACCTTCTAGAAAGTTCCGAGCCATGAGCTGCCCCTGCCCTGACCGTGGTGCCCTTCCCCCCAGTCCACAGACACCCATCGCCCGAGTGTGTGGCCCCTCCAGGTACAGTTTCATCTGGTACAAGGATCATCCATCTCCAGCTTTGACAGACAAGTGCGGGGAGAAGGAGCCCTGATCTGGTTTTTCACTGGAAAACAATGAGCTCATGCGCTCTCTCCAGGGACCTAGGGAGTGGAGATAGATCTGGAGCTGGGAGACAGTGATGGAGGCAGGCAGGAGTGATGAAGGATGGGCCTGGAAGAGGAGGGAAGCCAGGCTGGCACTTCTTTAATGTCACTTTTGATAAGAATCCCCAGCTCTCAGGCCAGAGGGAAGCATCCATTTTCTTTAAATTAAGGATCCAGCATGAGGCAGTTGTGCTAAAGGGGAGGGATGGTGAGAAGATAAACAGGGTGGGAAATTTGTCATTCTCGTTTCTTCAGACAAAAGTAAAATGATTGTTCGTGAGTCACCAGAAGTGCAGATGCCGGGGCAGAGACGCTTTAATGTTCTCTGCCGCCGTCGCCTCTGGATGTGGGGTCAAGATGTGATCATAGCCACTCAGGTCAGCTCTGTCCCTGCTGGACCCGTGTCTCTCGGGTCTGAGTCTCTACAGGGCCGACAGGCTGAGCCAGACAGGAGTCAGCAATGCACCCAGCTGCCCCGATGCCTCCACACAGCTGACTGACTGCTTTCCGCTAGAGGGTGAAAACTTCAGATCACTCACATTGCCGCTTTTCATTTGAAAAAGGAATCAATAATATGATTTTCCTTTTTACCACTTAATGCAAAGGGAGAATAGTGAAAAGAGAGAATGGGAAAAGAGGAAGGGAGGAGAGACAGAGACAGAGAGACTCCTGTACCCATTTTCACACAGTGCTGTAGGAGGGAGGGAAGCTGGGTTCTAGCTAACAAACCAAACCCAGGTGATGGATTATTCTCCTCTTCGGACTGTTGTGAGCCCGTAGTTAAAAACTGCACAGAAAACAAAGACCACAGAGAGAAGGCAGAAAGCCCCCCAAAGAGATGAATTACGTTTTTCTTTACACCTCTACTCACAAAATTGACTATTGTATTTCCACGTTTAAGTTACATGACTAGAGTAGAGCTTTTAATTACAGAATTAACCTGATTTTCTAGTTGCATTCAAAGACCCACAGGAAAATAGAAATCATGCCTAACTCTTTCCCTGCTGGGTCTAGAAGCACAGTCCAGGGATACCTGTGGGTGTTGAATCCCTCCTGCCCCAAGGTCAGACCTTAAGACTTTCTGGGTGTGTGATCTTGCCCAAGTTAATGAAGCCCTCTGCGTCTAAGTGTCTGCTCTCTAAGGGAGTAAGACAGGTACATACATCTCCTCGGGGGTTTGTTAAAGTCAGTGAGTTAATACAGGTAGAGCACTTAGTGTCTGGGATCCGCTAAGCACTCCATGATTATTACTCCATGATTATTACGGCTATCATTACAGTGTATCACATATAGGACGCACACTAATGTACGTCAGACACCAGAGATGTCCTTTAGCACGAGCAGCAAATGCATATCTGGCATGGTTTAACAAACAATGGATGTCCGAGAAGATCGCTTCCTGCAAGCCTGTCTTCCTCTTGCCTCATGTTCAAATCCATGCTTTCTCTCTCAGCCATTTCTCAACTCCCCCATCCTTCCTCATCCCTGCTTCTGGCTCCAGGCATCTCCCCCTATTCTCCAGCACTAACTGCTCCTGGCCTACAGCCCACACACACTGCTCCCCGGTTTCCAGCCTCTTGAAACACAAGTTGCACCCACATCCTATCCAACAGGTCTCCCCTACTCACTGACGCAGAATCATGGCTTCAGTGGCGCACTGCCAAGGACAGCTTGGTAAGGAGGTAGGGCTCCCTTCTGACCTGAGAAGACGATACTTGGTAGCTGAATATGTGTCTCCAAACCCCCAGTGCCAGCCCTAACCTGATGAAATACAAGTCCAAGCCCAAGAGGGAATTTCTTATTTTTTAACTTTCTAGAAATTCTGCTCCACACTCCACTTCCCTGCCCAAAGAAATGAGATAATATCAAAATTTGCTAAAGGCAAGAGGTGAACAAATTTGCAGATGCTGTTCTGGGGAGTATAAACGGTTACAAACACTTGACAAAACCAGGTAGAAATATATGTGTCCTATAACCCTAGACGCATCCCGACGTGTGCACGAGATGTTTATAAGGACATTAAGTGTAGCATTACCAGAACAAATGTCCATCAATTAGGAAACAGAAAAATAATGCATGATTACCTTCACCTGATGAAGTACTATCTAACAGTTGCACTGTACATATTAATATATGTGAATACATCTCAAAATTGACAGAACTGCAGGTTGATAGGTTCTGTGTACTTAAACCATCAAAGCACAAAAGCAACATGACCCACTGCTTAAGGTGACATCATTTTGTGACAAGCATGAGCACCGAGGACAACAGAGTTCATGAGAGCACTCACCCTGGGGAGAAACTGCAAAGGCTCCTAAAGGAGCCTTCACCTTCATCTCCACATTTTCTTGAGTGACATTAACTAACATTAGCCCTTTCTAATTCTACCCAGCAAGTGCAGTGGTATTCATTACAGTATTCTTTTGTGTATTTTAATTTTTCCTCCCACATAATATAGTTCCTTGAGACCCAATGGAAAGACACCAATCACTTCTCAGAAAGAAAGCCATTTACTCCCTTGATAAAAATCAAACCCTTGCCTGTAATCCCAGCAAGGAGGCTGAGGCAGGAGGATCACTGTGAGTTCGAGACCAGCCTGGCCTACAAAGTGAGCTCAAGGCCAGCCTGAACTGCATAGCAAGACCCTGTCTCAAAAAGACAAAAAAAAAAAAAAAAAAAAACAAGCAAAAAAATCAAACCCTTGTTCTTCAACCAGGGTAATAGGTAGCATATTTCCTCATAATGCTCAGCATATTTCCATCAGGTGCTTGCTGAGGATGTGGTCCTAGGAGAAGTGGCCGCCAAGAAAACTGAAGCCTGAGGCAGGAAGGCTAAGGGAGCACAGGGTAGGTGGCACTGCACCATGACAGGGGAGATGTGGGCAGAAGGTCACAGATGGCCGAGGAAATCAGAGAAGGCTGATGGAACTCAGTTTTGGGAGAAAAGGACTCCTGGGGCCAGACTGAGATGCCCAGAAGTGTCTGTGAGTCTGCACCCCACCAAGCTGGAAACAGGTCTGCCCTAAGGCCAGAGTTTGAGGGGTCTTCCTGGGAGAGACAGGATGCCAAGAGGAAAAGCCAGGCAGTTTGTATTATCCATGCTTCAGAGTGGAGCTTCATGCGGCTGCTGACATGGGCAGAGAGGATGCATGAGCCCTCTGGTCTGCACATGGCTTCATGGTCCCCAATTGACATTGACCTGGTCCCCGAAGGGCCAGGCTCAGCCTCAGTCTCCTGAACATGGGGCTGGCCCTCCCTGCCACTGGGTCCAAGAGATGCTCTAACTTCTCAGGTGGAGGAAGGGAGCAGAGTGTGTGGGTCCCCCTGGGATGCCAGCATCCAGGCTGAGCAAAGGGAGAGGAGTAGATCGTGCTGCTCCTGAAAGCTGGGGCCCCTGTTATGCCAAGGCCCCTGAGCTTCTGCACTCCAGCTTCTCTGCAATCAGCAGGCCACACGCAGAAGCAGAATGCTAAGACAGCCACACAGTGCCTCTTATCTCCTCCTGCAAGGCCTCGGGGAGCCATTCCAGTTGCTATGATGAACAGAACTGCTGCTGCAGCAGCCTGCAAGGAAGCTCCCTCAAGGGGCCTCAGGCTCCAGGAAGCAGAATCAAAAGGGCAGTGTTGGTTCCACTGAGAAGCGGATGGGGATGGGCTGGAGGGCAGGGCGGGCGGCAGAGGAGACCAGGGCAGGGAGGGGTGGGGAGACCGAGGAGGGCCTGGGCAGCTACTACTGGATAAATATCCACATACTGGTATCTCTTCCCTGCTCACCAATGATGATGTGAAGACTTTTTAAACAAAAACAAATACCCAACAGTGAAGACACCATGCCGGAGAGTTAGTACTCAGAATGCACATCACAGAGATGTCTCTGGAACTGAAGCCATCAAAGCAAACAAAGTTTAACTGCTGAGACAGATGGAGGCAAACACCTGGGAACAGGTCCCCTTCTTTCGCACTTCCCTCCAAGCTGCAGCTGCTGCCCCCACCCCCAGCTCCCAGATCTCTCTTTACAGGACTACTTTGTGCTACATGGGGACTCCCAACCCCGAAATTCTCCCTTCCCCAAGTGGTGTCATCTGTGCCCCCTGCAGACCCCAACAGCCCTTCTCTAACCTCACTAGTGACTCAGCCCATCTGGTCCCCTCCTGCTTACCTGGACTCCTCTGCCTCTCCCTTCTCCAAGGTTCCTTGAGCCCCCTCTCCCCAACAGGGCCCTGACCTCCCCTGCTACCCAGGAAGAGAGAACGCAGTGAGGCAGAGAAGGAACTGGATCAGAATTCAGAAAATCCAGCTCAGCCCAAATACACATGGGAAAGTATTCCACAGTAACAGATACAGCAGCGTCTACAATCAGTAGAGCAAAAGAGGGAGGCCTCCTCAGTAAGGAACGTTCAGAAAACTGCGTAACCCTCTAGAAAAATACAACTAAAGTGAAGGCGCATTCCGTATCTTAAACCAAGAAAAGTTCCAAATAGATACTTTTCTTGTAAAAAAAAAAAAATCATGGCACAAAGTACTTGAAGAAACTGAGACATTCTTATGTAACCTTTAAAACTATGACCCAAAATCCGTTTTAAAAAACTGATAAATTTCACTACATAAAAACACAAAATTCCACATAACAAAACCCACCTTAAGCAAAATCAAAAGGAAAGCAAGGGAAATAGTCACAATTCATTTCACAGACAAAGGACTAATTTGCTTCCACTAAAGTGCCTACAAATTGATAAGAAAATCATCAACCAATTCAATTAAGAATGTGCAAAAGATACGATCAGACAGTTCATGGAAATATAAATGTCCTTAAACATATAAGAAGCTCAAGAATATTCAGTGTAATAGAATTACAAAATTGTCAATGTAATTATCACTGTGACCAAGTTTCCTGGTTTTTCATTTTTTTGTTTTATGGGGGTTTTTGCTTTTTTTTTTTTGTACCAGAAATCAAACTCAGGACCTTGCACTTGCCAGGCAGGCACTATGCCACTGAGCTATACCCTCAGCCCCTGTCACTAAGCTTGATAATATGCTGGATGGTTTGGGTGTGGAGAAGCCGACACTGCCACGGGTTACTTTAGGAGTATAAATTTTGTAAATTTGTTCAACCTCTCTGGAGAGCAATTTATCAACATCTCTCAAAATTACAAAGGTTCAACTTGACCCAGAAATTCCGCTTTTAGTAATTTATCTACCAGATGCAATGGCACAGGTGGGAAGTAACACATGTACAAGGTTACTCACTGTCACTTTGCTTAAGAGGAACCTATATCTCCGTCCATAGGAGACTGATTAAATAGATTACGGGATATCCACACAATGAATGGCAGTGCAACCGATTTGGAAAAGACAAAACTCTTTACAAACCGATACAGAAAGCCTTACAAGATAAATTAAGCGAACACAAGCAATGTGCAGAAGAGCATGTAATATAGACTACATTTATGGAGTAAAAAGGGAGAAAGAGCTAATATAAATATGATATAAATATAGTGATATAAATATAGAGGCATTGGTGGATGTTTGCAAATCCATAAAACACCTCTGCCTAGAAACATTAGGGAAGTAGAATGTTGGTTGTCTAAGGTAGAGAACCAGGAGGTTGGGAAGACATAAAGGAAAGAAATATATCCCCATACTTGTAAAATATGGAATCATATGAATGTATTACCTGTATTTTAAAAAACCAATTATAATGCTAAAAACAAACCAAAGTCAAGATCATTTAAAAGAGGGTGTCATTGGGGCCAGAAATATAGCTCAGCAGCACAGCACCTGCCTGGCAAGAGAGAGGTCGTGAGTTCGATTCCTGGTACCAAAAAAAGAGAGGGTGTCTTGGGTTTGTCCCAGCTCTGCCCAGTGTCTTGGGGGCTCTTAGAGATGCTTCCATTCCTCGGGCTCAGAGCCCTCCTCTGCCTGACAGCCTGAGCCACCCTGCTGCAAGCCTAAAAGCTGGGCTGACCATCCCAGGGGGCTTCCAATGCCTGACAGTGAGAGTGGAGGCTGAGGCAGACACAGGCCTGCACTGTCACCCACACTAACTGCACCGACCTCCCTCATACACCAGTCCTGGCAGATGGGCCTCTGCCTTGTTCTCCCATGTTTATGGCCAGATTGTGTAGCCACTTAATCCACTGGTTCCTCTACGCTTAGGACTCTATCTTCCTTCTGCCAGATGCCACCAGCGATAGCGGATAGCCGTATTCCTGACCCCAGATGAACCTGTGAAAGTACAGCCCCTGGCTACCAGATCTGTGGGCCACGGGGTAGCAGGAGACAGATGTCCCTAAGTTCCTGCTGCTCTGCCTGTCTGCTGTCTGCCATCATGATGGCCCTGCAGGCTGGGCTGGCTCATTTATTCTGGTTGCCTCCACCCCTCATGTTCATAGCTGCCCTTCGGGTGGCCCTTCAGCCACCGCAAGGCACAGCTCTGCTTTCACTCAAGTGCCTGGCAGGGCCAACCCACCAGAGCCTTTCTCTTGCAAACAGCTCTTCAAGTTCTGCCCTCCAGCCACGTTCTACTACATTATAGTGCAGGCTGATCATTCTTGGTTACGTCAAAACAGCTCAGGAAACCTCTCAGGATGTCCTCAGCAAGCTCAGGTACCACAGCTGTCTGGAAGATGAAACAGGGCTTCCGTGTAGACCTTCAGAGCTATGCCGGTTTCACCACTCTTGTCTTTCCAAAAGACATAGCTGCCTCCTCGGCTGGGGCTTCTGATTTCTTTTCAACTTATTCACATCAGGTCCTGTGGCCCCGGGATCTTCCTCAGGCAGAAGGATCCAGGGACATCTTCAGGCTCAGTTCTACCAACAAAAATCTCTGGATGTGTGCAAGGTTTCCGGGTCGGGCAAGTACGTGACCTTGGTTCTCTCTGGGCTTATCTTCAACCCACAGTGCATCCCAGACTTCTTGAAGCAGCCTGTAATTTCTGTGTCCTCTTGTGTGAGTACTTCAAGGTCACAGTCACCAGCACAGCACAATCATCAGCTCTCAAATGACTGTCCTAATGGATGTTGTTTGCAGCTTATCCCAACTAGAATGTAAGCTTATTTCTCTTTTATCTCTCGCAACACCTAGGGAAACACACCGCTCTGCATACAGATGACCAATTGCGGGGTGGAGCTGGGGAGGGAAGTCAGAAGGTCTAGGCCTGAGTCTCAGTGTGCAACCTTGGCAAGTCTTTCAAATTTTGTCTGACTCTGTGTCCTCCCATCGAGACACAGCGCACTAAAACCCACTTCATGAAGATCCCATGAGTATGGGTACGTGAAGGTACGGTTCTACCCCGCAGCAGTATGGGTTAATGTTCTGAAAGTCATGTTATAAGCCTCTTTTCAAACAAGCTCCTCTAGGACAATGAGGGCGAACCCTTTAGAAACCAACTGCCCAAACTACAACCCCAAACCCACCTATTTACCACAAAGTGCCAGAGCTGCAATTAAACCTCAATACTGAGGTTTTGACTTCAAAAAAACCACTGTTATCTGATGCTCAGCTGCTGGGGCAACTTGGCTCCCGTGCCAATACAGACAGCTCTGCGTGCCTCCTTGGCACGTGTGCCATAGGTTCACCACCACTGCCGTAGGAGACATGAGTTCTGTCTATGCACACAGACGTGCCCTGCTGCTCACTGGCCAGAGCAGCCCAGAAAATGTTTTTGTGCGATTCCATAGCTCTGTCTCCCAGCAGCCAGAGCAACCACACCTCAACCACACATGACATGGAGCCCGGCACAAGATCAGATCCTCCCTGCAGTGAAAATGTTACCAGCTGAAATGTACACATGCCATGAGATGAAGCTGGTAACAAAAAGTAAAGTGAGTGAAATGCAAGTTAGAGCTATGGGGGAGACAGGCAGGGAGGACCCCAGATGGACAGAGCTGGGGAGGAGGGAGAAGCAGGAGCCCAGAGAGAGAAGACAGGATCCTGGCCGCTCATTTATAGCTTCCCATTTCCCAACCCTACCCCATCTGGTGCAGCCTTCCAGTAAACCCTGTTTACCGACACCAAGGCAGCCACACCCAAAACCTGAGGTACCCCGAAAACCCACCCACTTTCCAAACTGCGGCTCCCTCCCCAGTCACAGCTTGGGGGGGCATCACTCTCTCAGTTTTTACGCCTCCCCTGGACTTTATTGAAGCAGCTCTGGTTCCTACACCTGACCTTAACTCTTTGACCACAAACTGAACCTGTCACCACCTGATGCTCTGATAATGGCTTTCTCCATGGCAGCACACACACCCACCTCCGCCTGCTCTCCCTTTGATAGGGTTTATATCTAGACATCCCAGCAAAGCCTCATGTGCTCTTAGGTGGGGATTTGGGAGGTGATTGGGTTAGTTCACGGATGAGCTTATAACTAAATGAGATGTTGAGGAGGTGGAGCATGGGCCGGAAGGGTGCATCTCCCTCCCTTCTCCCTTGCGCCCCCTGCTGCCTGACTGCTGTGTCCCTCTGCCCTGTCAACCTGCCTTGAAGTCAGCCAACCACGGACTGAACCCCCTACACACTGTGAGCCACAATAAACCTCTCTTCCTTTAACTTGTGGGTGTCCCAGCAATGTCAGAGTAACTAAGGCACCCTTTGTCACAGCATCCATCACAGTGGGCAGGAAATAAGAGAAGTAACTAAGGAGCTGAGAGATTTCAAGAAATTGATGTTTCAAACAGAAAGAATTCTCAGGGGAAGCTGACCAAGCAACAACATCGCCATTCATATTATAATTCAGATCATCTTTGGAGCCCTAGTCTGTGCAGGTCTCTAAATGAGTTACTAAACACCAGTGACCCAGAAACAACCAAAAAACACTGCGAGAACCACCTAAGCCAGAACTAGCCAGGGCATTAGACGTGTCTGGCCTCGTCTGGAGGGTCAGTCGGGCAGCTGCAGTTTAGAGCCGGGAAGTATGGGCCGGAATTCAGAATATTTTCAGTCTAGCGCCAGGATTACCTGGCTCTTCCCCTCTCCAGACCTTCTAGAAGTTTATTTGTACCAAAGACCAACATGACTGCAGGGAAAATATGCACCCTGAGAAAAGGGTCCCTGCAAAGCCTGCCCCAAGGACATTGGGTCACGGCGAGGGGAGGATTGTTCTGATTGCACAGGACTGTGCAGCTTTGCTGTCCCTGGACTCTTATCTCCAGGAATTTGCCTGAAAGACCCAGGAAAGAGAAGCTTAATAGAATAAACAAAAAAGCCAGCCACCAAAAGCCCCTGTAAGACCTTGCCACCTACCCATGGCAGCACAGGTAGACGAGCGGTTCTACTCTAATGAACAGAGAGTCAAGGACTAAGTCCAGGGAGCTGGAGTCTAGTGTGTACCTCTGAAGCTGGACCAGCCTACGTATGGAACAGCTCAGAAATCAGAGACTCCCAACATCAGACGGACAGGGGTGCAGCATGATGCCTGCATGAGTACAAGAGGCCACAGGGCAGGGGTTGTTGGCAGAGAGGAAAGGGTCCTGACTCATTCTCAGAGCATCGGAGCCCTCCAGCAAAGAGCATTTGGGAATCCATGAGACAGCCCTGGGGATGTCTTCAACTCCATTCAAGGAATTTGAGGACAACCAAATCTATGCTTAAAACCTGAACCCAGACTATAAAGCTACTGTAGATCCATCATTCATGTCCATCAGGCATATTCAATCGAGCACTGAGAAACTGTGCAAAACACTGTACAAGATGAGGGAGGCACGACACTCTCCAGAATCTCACCACATTACCTATGTCCCAAAATTTTCCTCGAACTGTAAAGGCAATTGCTGTTCTCACTGGTAATGGCTTATACTACTCTGGGCTTCTGCAGGAAAAGGAAATCCAAGAAATCCACACGAAGAGGAAGAATTCCAGGAAGCATTAGGGTCAGGAGCCCAGCTATGGGAGCCACCCAGCTGCAGACTGCATCAGAGAGGTCTGGTTCTGTCATGTTTGGAGGTGATATACCTTGCTGAGGCCAAATAGGCCACTGGAGCACGACCCGGGCAGGCATGTGGTGCTGACTCAGCCACAGGCTAGCGTGTGACCAAAGCCAGCCATCAGCTCGCCCCTTCCAGAAAATCCTCTTGTTTATCAAACTCCTAATCTTATATATGTTTGTGATTATCCATCATTATCCACCATAGCACGAGGGACTGGGGTGAGATTAGCATAACACGGCATCGGTATGTTATAAACTATAGTTTATAATGCACAGTCAAGCACTACTTAACAGTGTTCAGTCAACAACAATCAACACAGATGACAGTGATCCCACGACATCACGTCACCCAGTGACCTCTTGCCCACCTTAGTTTGTGTAGGTACATGCTACGATGTCGCAAGACAATGAAGTCTCTTAATAACACAATTCTCAGAAGGAGTCTCCAACCCATTAGGCAGTGTGTGCCCAGCATTTGTTTTGGAGGACGCAGAAAGGAAGGATAAGAAAGAGGAGGAGGAAAAGCAAGCCAAAGGGAATCTTTCTTTAATAAACATAAAGATCTGTTTGATGGCTCACTCATCAATGGTTAGGAAATAAATCCATGCCTGTAAATTATTTGAAATCAGAAAATAATTCTTATACTTCCAATGTGCTCAACTATTTTTTTTTCTTGATAATGCACAGAAAAATCCCAACTCCAGCCCCGTTTGCAGCATGAAGAGGTCTGATTTAACAGAGCACTCATTTTTACTATTTACCAAGTTAATTCCACGTGCATTCTCAATCATTGATGGCAGAAACAAAGGGCCTGGAATGTGATAGCAAGCACTCTGAGGAGGGGGTAGGCTATCAGGGAGCCAAAGGTTACAAAGCTGCCTTCCCATCCTGGGCTTGTTTCATTCCAGGCTGCTGGAAGATTTCCACTGGGGAAGAGGTCAGCAGGAATGCAATTTTCATGCTGAGGTGCTCTGACCTCTTTGTTACAATTTATCATCAACACTGCTTTTATAATCAGAAGTTTTAACATTACTAGACAACTCCATTCTTTCAAGCACATGGAATTCTCTGCTGAAAAGCTCTGGCCAGGAGACAAAATTCAGGCCTGTGAAACCTTTGGGTCTATTGTTTCACTGGCTTTTGCAGTGCCTTCATGTACAGCACTGCAACACATTGAGTGGTCGACACTACATTCACCTTATCTATTGTTCCCTCACCCTTTCCAGCCAGGTGACCTCTGCTTTTCTCTTACCTGTGTGACTCCCAATGGGCCATCCCCTAGAACTGAACTAGAACCTGGTAGAAAGAGTCTGAAAAGCTCCTTTGCTGCACAGAGTAGCACCCTAAGATGGCTGCCTAGCGAGCCCCCATTGTGCAGTGCACTTCCCTGGCCCCAGATCCCTGATTTTCCAGACCCCCCAAATTCCTACTTCCTGTCACTTTCCTGTCATACTTCTTGTAAGTCCAGCTTTGAGGCACGAGGTCTTCATAAACGAGCTAATAAGAAAGGGTGTGACTGGGAAGGTAGGTCTAGCCTTGAAAGAGAAGGACTGGCCATCCAGATAGCCCTGTCTCCAGTGTTAATGAGACAGGTAACAGGCAAAAGAGCCAGGCTGACAGGCGGACACCAGCCCCGAGGCTCTGGACTGAGGTCAGCCTCCTAGTCAGGCAGCTGGTAGCACCATGATGCTAGAGAAGGGAATGGCCGCTCATGGACACTAACAGTTTCCAGGGAGGAAGAGTTTTTAGAAAATGAGGCTGCAGCTTAGCATGATGAGATTCAGGGGCCAGGGATAAAAGAAGAATACATGCAGTTGTGACTTTGCTTTCAGCTGTGAACTTGAACCCACTGCCATTCCTAGTCTTGGCATTGACAACTAAGACCAAGTGCAGATTTGAAAGGACAAAGGTACACCCTTTGTGGAAAAAGACAATGTTAATGAGTGGCATCCTTCCAGAACTAAAGCAGAGGATCGGGACACAAATTCTCAACCCACTCATCACAAAACTCTCTGGGAAACTCATCTACACTGAATGCCTTCCTCCCTTAGTGAGCCAGTCTACACTGGCCACCCCTGTGCTGCATATTCCTACTATATGTTTTTTGCCCTGAGTTTAAAACAAACATGCATGAAGAACTTACCATGGGATGAGGCCTCAAGGGGCTCACAATCCGCACTTTTGAAGATCTGCTTATGATCACATCTCTGCAAGCGTGTTATTTTCTGGTCTCTGTTTTATGTATCTCACTTTATCTCTAATACTGAGCTGTAAATTCCCTGGAGAAAGAATCATACCTTCTATGGCTTTTGACTTCTTACCTGTTCACTATCATTCTTGATGCGAGAGAAATAGACGGCTAAACATGTGGGTGGACAGAGGGAGCGAGGGAGGGATGGAGGGAAGGATGGATGGATGGATGGATGGATGGGCAGATGTTGGTGGAATTTTTCTTCTGCAGAGCTTTTGAAATGAGATTTAGTGGCACCAGAAGGCAGGGCAAAACAAAACCCAAATTTGAAAGGATATTCGGTCATACATTCCATTTCACAGATTAAAACACTGAAGACCGGAGAAGCTAGGTGACAAGTCCTAAGCCACACCACTAGCAGGTGATAATTACACAATTCAGGAACAGAAATGCCATGTTCCTTTACAAAGTGGTACTGCAAATATTAAAACCAAGAGGACAATACTTCAAATAAAACCCATCACATTACTCTGGCTGCACCCAGGTAAAATAGCCCCTGAAATATAACTAAGTCGCATACAAGCTCAATCTGGCACGATCTTGCAGTGAAGCATACATTGTGTTCCTAGGAAGAACTAACGGAAGATGGGGTAAGAGTGGAATTCAAGAGCGGGAGACAGGAGGAGGAGGCAGGGCTGGGATGAATGGTGTTCTGTGCCTGTGTTTTTATTCCATTTAAATGCATAACCATTTTTAAACCACAGCCACCAACTCTCCCCCTCGTGCTTTGACAGACGGGTAAACACAAGGGAGAAGGCCCACCTCCGTCCACTTTGTTTCAAAGGCTTTACGCCACGGAGACGTAAGAACGACCATCCGTTCACATCTGGTGGTAATCTCATGAGGTTGCTTTCCCTTTTAACATGGGCTGAGATAGGAGGAGTGAGAGGGGCGGGTTGGGAGCGAGGCACCCCGTGAAAGCCTGAGGGGAGCACAGCGCCAGCGCAGACAACCCAAGAGGACCCAGAGAGACAGCAGCAAGGGGCTCGTGTGGAAGGCTACGCAGGAGACAGCAAAGGGCTCTGAGAGCCAAATGGCAACAAGCAAACTTCATCTCCTTTGCAACTCGGCTGAAGACCAGCCTGGCCCTGGGCTCTCACATGGCCTCAGAGACAGAGGACACTTGTCCAAGCTGACCCGACCATTCACCCCTTCATACCTCGCCCTGTCCCATACCACTTAAAGCCCACTCCCTGCAGCCCTTTCTCTTTTAAAGGTCATTTTAAATTCTAAATATTGTTAAATAGAACCTGAACTGCAACTATTTCTGCAGACCTAATCTTTTGCTGTCAGCAAATTCAGAAGGAAAAAAAAATCAATAAAGGGATTAGCTGCAAATGACATTGCGTATTACAGCAGCGGGACACCCCATCCATGCTGAAGGACTTGCCAGCTGACACATATTATGCAACCATTTCCAAGGATGGCTTTTTATTGGAAAGCCTCTCCTTCTCTCCCATCCCTCCTCAGGGAGAGAAAAAATTTAATTTGCCAACAAAATGGCTTCTTTCAAAACTTTATCCATTTTTCCACTTGGCAAATTCTGTCACAATGTTGCCTAAATTGTTAACCTTTCAGAACAGGAATTAACTTTTGCAGTTTTCTGATACTATACAGTCCTTCATCCAAGAAACTAAACTTTTTTGCAGTTCAAGCTGGCCTTTAGCTCATTTTATAGCCCAGCCTGGCCCTGAACTCGCAACAATCCTCCTGCCTCAGCCTCCTGAGTGCTGGGATTATAGGCATGCGCCACCACACCCAGCAAAACCAAATTCTTAAATCCTAGTCTTTTCTTCCAAATTTCTAAGAAGCTAAGCACATTCTAGCAAGTGTTTCACCATCTTCAGCTGCTGGCCTAGACCCTTATTCTGTAGATGAGTGGCTTCAGGTCTGACCTGGAGGGCTCACTCATTCCACCCATCTCTTTACTGCAGCCCAATTATTGCTCAATGTCCCGACAGCCACTTGTACAGCAACTTCTACCAAGCAAAGCCAGCCAAGACCCCACAAGTAAGTAACAAGCCCAACACCCAACCACAGAAGTACACACTTTCCTCACAAGAAAAGTCCCCCTGCCTTCATCCACAGCCCACTGCTGCTCCCTACACCAAATTCCAGCAAAGCTACCACATGTGATTTTGGAGGCCAGATGAAATTATGAATACAAAACACAAACAAAAACAGCTACAGCTGAAAGCTGAAACACTGGCAGCTGCTAAGAGCTTGTCAGCAGCCATTGAAAAAGGATTTAGAGCCAGGTGTGGTGGAGCACACCTGTAATCCAAGCACTCCAGGAGGTTGAGGCAGGAGGATCACAAGTTCAAGCTCAACCAGGGCTCCTGAGTGACATAGTGAGACTTTGTCTCAAACATTTTTTTCTTTTCTTTTCTTTTTCTTTTTCTTCTTTTTTGAGACAGGGTCCTGAGTTCCCTATATAGCCTAGGCTGGCTTCAAACTCACAATAATTCTCCTGCCTCTGGGATTACAGGCACCACTGTGCCCTCAAAAAATATGCTTTGAAGGGCTGGGAATGTACCTCAATGTAAAGGCCCTAGGTGGTTCAATCCCAGGTACCTGGGCTTAATATCCAGTGAAACAAAGAAAGACTCAGGATAAAGACATAAACTGTCAGAAGCCAGGGCAAACTGAGACCATTTAGTTCAAAGGCAAGCAGCGCAGCAGCCTTTAAGGACATCAGATGTGGTGATGACAGTGTATCACCAAGGACACCTTAAATAACAACTGGAATGAGCCAAGTCAGAAGAAAAAGATTCCACAATCCTTTCTAGGATTATTTCCACTCTGCATACATTTTAACATGACGCTTAATGTACTCTGGGAATTTTAGCTTTGCAGTTCTGTACATACCTCATTGACTCAAGGAGAAATGATGAGGTATTATTATATCGAAGTAAATAGCACTAAAACATCCATGCTTCTGTCTGCCCAGATGCACAATTGCTTTCTGATAATTAATGTCTTTAAAACCTGCACCTCCAGTAGGATCTCTTCAGAGCGTATTCTAGCCACTTGGTCTGCTAAGAATGCTTCGTCACAGGGTCTTGGATGGTGAGGAAGGTAGGGACCCCTTCTTTCTCCACACTGACCTGCTTTCCCCTCTCGCTGGAGGTGGGGCCTAAGAAGGAGTAAAGGTTATGTTTAAGAGCCCAGAGACTTAACATGTGACCCAGCTGCCACCAGCACTCCGCCCACAGCATGGTGAACATGGCCGATGGAGCCAGGACAGTGCAAAGCTTCCGAATCCTTCAGATCCAGACAACTATTACAGACTGACATTCAAATGGAAATACCCCCAACCGAAGTCATGGTTAGATGGCCTCAAATTAAATGTATGTGTTGTCAGAGTTGCAAGGTTTTCTGTGAGACAGGCTATCTTCTCTGGCATCTCCATCTCCTCAGTCATGAGCACAGTCCAACATTTAAGACCCGGCTCAAATGAAGCCTTCCCGAGCTCCCCCAGGGAAAGGGTTGGAGACAGGGTGGCCAGGAAGTAACTGATTCCATTCTCTTTCTACAAAATATGGTGCATTATTCATTCAACTCAGTCAGGAAACATTTATTGAGGATCTCCTTTGTGTCAGGCACAGTGCTAGGCACCAGGGACATAAATTTATATGTGGTTCAATTCTTACCTTCCAAGAGCTTACCACCTACCTTACCATATTTACCTCCATTTTTCTTAGAGAAAGACTGTGCTGATTTTATCACTGCATCCCCAAGGTCAAGCGTAATGTTCAGGACTCCTTAAGAGATGTTGCTGGTCACCTACGCTAGGACTTTAATGGTCCTTCAATATTGTTTCTAGGTTTCAGTATTCACATCAGTGTGTGTGCATCACATGTACACACACACACACACACACACACACACACACCCAAACAACACATTTTTGTAGATCTCATCTATAACAATACCCCAAGGAATAATTTAACTAAGATTTAATGAGGAGAACAAAAGAATTAATTGAGAATGACTAGTTTTGCTTTGGGATGGATCTCGCATATATTCATGTATAGCAAACCAGCAGTCCTCTGCCTTCAGCATCCCTCATCTCTCCCGCTCCTAAGTAGCTGTTCCCGAGGCACCTCCTTCCTGGGGCCTCCCCTGAGACATCCTGAGGGGCTGGGAGGTGTCCAGCATGACTCTTCGGCTGGGAGGTGGGCAAGCCCTGCTTCTTGGGAAGTGAGGGCCCTGCAGGTCACCTCGTCCTTGGTTGCAGAAGTCCTGCCCAGTCCTTGGTCTTCTGCAGTGATATCTACAGTGGTCTTGCTAGTCTCCTTTCTGTAGGAAAAATAACTTCCAGCTTAAGTTCAAGCTGAAAAACACCCCTGGCACTTCACATCATGGCCAGAGACAGCCTGGTAATTCTATGGGCCAGTATTAATATCCTCCCTGGCAAGTGCAAATAAAAGGATACACTCTTCACCCCAGTGCCCAGCGCTGTGGCTGGCACATAGAAGACTCTCAATACCCATTTATGAATGAAGGAACAAACGGATGCATTGCTGAAATAATGAGATCACGAAATAAACTTTTTCATGCTCTCTGTCCTATAATTTGGAATCCTGCTTCCAATTTTGTAACCTTGACAAAACTAGTTAATCTCCCTACACCTCAGTTTCCTCATCTGTAAGACAGCAATAGCTTAGCATACTGTGGCACCCGGGAAGAATGGAAGGAATATATATAAACACCAACCACAACGCCCAGCACAGGGTAATAAGCAGCAAAGCTTGCAACCCCAGCACTAGAGCACACTAGGTATTTGACAAATATTGGTTGAGAATGAACATGTAGAGATTGCCATTAAAACTGCAGGCACACATTTCCCTTTTCCCTTGCCCTGGCCCCCGGGCCCATGTTCACACCGCCTTCCTCAATTATCGGCACTCCCTCCTCCTCAGCTGGCTCTCCTCTCACAGCACAGCCGCTCCTCTGTAGGGGTCTGCGACCATCTCCCAGAAGGCAGCGTCATAACGGACATCGAGGCCTGGCAGATGTGGTCACCTGTCCCTGCTTCAGGTCCGAGTCATACCCTAAAACTCAAGTGAGCTGAAAACATTAAAGACCTGAGTCCCAACCCTATCTGTCACAGATGCTTGGTGGTGAGAAAGTTACCTGAGCTCCAGGAATATTGACTGATGTATCAAACGGACTCCGTGGTATCATGGCCCTGTCAGGCAGATAAAATAAGATGATGCACAGGAAGCACTCATAACAAAAATCCTAAGACACAAGTTACTTTAAAATAGACAATCACTATATTAAGGAGCTAGGAATAGGCTTCAAGATTAAAATGTGATGTACTATACAATACTTCAAGCATTTATTTTATAATTAGGGTGGGTGTATGTGCATACATGGGGGGGTTGTATGTAGGCAGGACCTATAATAACCACTGGCCCATTCATGACTTGTAGATTAAGATGAAGCACTCAGGACGTGCCCTAGAGAACAAGGTATATAGCACCAGCTGGCAGAAGAATTCTGACTTTCTCTTGTGACCTGGCATACACAGGCCAGCCCAAGACCTGTGGCTGTGTGACTAGTAAGGGAGCCCGAGGTATGAAATGATGACCTGACCAACAGGACTAGCTGCAATTAGTTCTTCCTTAGACACTTTGAGACCTATCCCCAGAGGTAGATTTATATCTAGATACCCCCCTGAAGCTTCTTGTGTTCATCAGCAGGGCTTCTGGAAAGGGGTTTCATCATGGACAGCTATAGCTACACGTGATATTAGCAGATGGGACCTGCTTGGAAGAGGCGGCTCCCTGGAGATGTGACCCAGAAGGGTGTCACCTCCCTCCCCACCTCCTCCTTTGGCTCTCTGCTTCCTGGCTCTCACAATGTCAACAGCACTCCTCCACCATACCGCTCTACCATGGCACCCCACCTTGCAGCCAGCTAACTATAGACAGAAACTTTTTGAATGTGAGCCAACACAAGCCTCCCTTCCTTTAAGCTGTGGGCATCAGGTATCGGGTCTCAATAGCAGGAAAGTGACTGACACACGTGTCTGCCCCACCCCACAATCTCCACCCTGGCATATGGACTCAAAGTGCAGAGACCTTGTCAGCTGGTGGGCACGTAATGGCATTCACTCTAGGGAGGATCATTCAGAGCAGATAAAGAGACACTTGAGAAGCAGTCAATTACACCATGAATGACAGCTTACTTCTGCATCATTCCATGAGTTCTATTGTTTGATTTTCATAACAACCCAGAAGCAACTGATGGTCCCCATCTACAGGTGAACAGTGAGCGCTCAGGTCAAGTCACTTACCCCTGACCTCATCACTGGTCCCATCACCACTGAGAAAGGACTGAGACAAACTCTAATGAAAGGACGAAGGTTCAATCAACAAGATGACTATAACTGCAAGGACCTCAATAACTTTTGTGCATGGAAGGGACTCTGTCAATAGATAATTCAGGTCAGGAAAATTAATTAACATTTTGTTGGTGACAATAAATTAATACCACCATTTAAATAACAATGTGAACCTATCAAGAATCAGGAAGATCTTCCATCTCTGACATAATAATCAACTTGAGGAAACTTAGACTAAGAAAATAATCCAAAAGAACTTTGCCGCTGTATAATGACAAAAATGTAGAAAGCTAAGTATCCAATGGTCAAAGAAAGCCAAAGCACATGAAACACAGACTTGATTTCATCAGTGTAGCAGTATGAAAAAAAATTCATATAATACTGAAGAAGATTTATAATTTATGTAAAAGTAATTATGTATTCCTGTGGACACAGTGGATGAGAACACAGGCTATTAAAAACAGCTTGAATTGGCAGGGAACGCATTGTGGGTCAATTGTTTTTTTCTTTCTTTAATTCAAAGTTGTACAAATATTGCAAAATATTATTAGACTATCACATAGAAGTTTAAAAACTGAAACGAGGGAAATCACACTAGAACCTAGAAAGTTTCTAGCACTGTCAATAAATTCTGTAAGCCTTTTGAGGCCAGAATGAATCATCTTTACATCTTAGAGTTTCCTGCAAGTGACAACCTCAGTAAATAGTGATAGATACAAACAACTATATGCATAATTGTTTGCCAATCCTCAGACCACTGGACCACCGGGTCAGAGCATGGACCACCCTAAGAGTCATGTGTCTATATATATTAATTAGATGAATTAGATGTTCAAGAAAATATCCTGGAGGAACTATTTTCTAAGAGGAGATCAAAGCAAAATCTAAGGAAGAGAGTGCTTGATTGATTTCACACATTACAATCCCCGAGGCCAGGAACACAAGACTGGCTCGCTCTAGTTTCCACCCTCCAGGGCCTGGAGACTTTCCGCTCTGAAAGCAGAGGCCACAAAGTTTGCGTTACATTCAAGGTCACAAGAAGACTGATTTGAAGCCACAAGCCAACCAAATGACACCAGGTCAAAAGCATGAACTCTCAGAGATACTGGATTCTATGACATCAGTGACCCTGCCAGGTACACGGACCATCCCCACCAGCATAAGCTAATCACTGGGCTTCTCTGGGAGTCAGATTCTGATCTCCGTTCTGCCCATCTCACAAGAATGTTGTAAAAAGCAAACATGTTATGAAAGTGTACAGCTACACACAAAAAAAGAGTCATAAACTTTGAAGTGTTACATAAGGTCCTGGCCACAGTAAATTCTCAGAGCAAAATGAATGCATCAGGTGAAGAGAAGTCAGATGATTACATGATTTCACAGAGATATAAGGGCAAGTACAAGGTAAATGCTGATCTATCTTCAGAGCAACAGGACATAGCCCTGTGCCCAGTGCATGACTGGAAGGAGATCGGGAATCCTGGCAAGTGGAGCTGAGAAGAAGCCACTGATGCAGCGTCTCCTTTTTTTTTCTTTTCTGGCCATCCTAGGTATTGAACTCAGGGAGTACTGAGCCCATTCATCCCCAGCCCTTTTTATTTTATTTTGAGACAGAGTGTTGCTAACTTGCCCAAGCTGGTTTCAAAACCTGCTATCTCTCCTGCCTCAGCTTTCCAAGCGCCAGCCAACAGGGCTGCATTTTTACAGGGCCTTAAAGGGGTAGCAGTCATGAAATTAGGAACCGAGCTAAGGTGCACTCATTCAGCATGTATCTGGGGACACCCCAGGCATGAGCATTTTGTAAAACATGTTCCATTTACAGGACCGGAAGGAAGCCTGTTGTGAGAGAGCATGTCAGGCACCATCTGTGATCAAAAGGATGAAAAAGAGCAAGGGATGTTGGTGACATAGGCCCAGGCCCCTAGTACTTGGTGACATGATTAAAAGCACACACCTGCTTCAAAATTGTCATCCCTGATAGAACCTAACCAGACAGAGAAGCAGCAAGTTGGCAGGAGCGTGGTGTGGTTCATACACACTGCCAGCACCTGCCCAGTGCAGGGACAGAGCTGCCTGCATTGGAGCTCTTCAGTGTCATCCAGACAAACAAAGGACATGGCAGGTAATGGATACACAGGCAGAGAGGTCACCTCTTCATCCCCACCCTGAAGGACAAGATGCAGAATTCTTGGGCAGCTTGGGTAATGCGTTAGGTGACAAGGTCCACCTGCTCTCTATGCAAGGGAAGAGCTCAGACCAGCTTTTGCTGGAAAGGACCTTAGGTCACGCAAGTCGGCACCCTCATTTTACAGATGAGAGACTGGGTCCTGGAGAGGTTGAAGGATGAGCATTAGGCCACATGGCAAGCCACTGGCTGTGACCTTTCCATCATCACTCTCCAAGCATAATATTATGTGATGGGCACAAATGCGGTAGAGTTAACACTGGACTAGGAGAACTATCTGGGCCAAGACACCCACACAATGACAAGGAAGGAGAGGGAACGACTGTTAAGGGCACTTGCCTGGACCAAACTTCAGGAGCAAAGCCACGATCAGACAAAGCACACTAAGTCCAGCTGAATTACAGGATTTGGATCCCATCTGTAGGAGCAAAGGCTGCTCTTGGGCATCTCTCTTTGTCTGCCTTTCAAAACTAAAAACCCAAAGGCAAGACTTTCAGTGATTGAGCCCTCAATCTTGGAGCTACCCTCTGTCCTCTAAAGGAGCACCTGACACATGACAGGCAGGGCCGGAGAGGCCCCGGGCCATTGTGCAAGCCTCCAGTTGTCAGCCCTCCATGTCCCCAGAGATGTCCTTCCTCAGTACCCCCCTGTCCACAGATGATATGAAGTGGCTTTGATCTTTGCAAAGCCCAGCAGCCCACCCCATCGCTCATGGTGCTTCCCAAAGGAACCTCTTTCCCTTCATAGAGATAAAATGCTGGAAAGAAAGCAAAGATCTTGGATACTTCGGATGGGCGTGCTGTTGCTTCCACCTTCATGCCCTGGGTGTGAACCCCTTGAAAGGTGTCCCCACTGGGATTCCAGAGCAGAGGGGAAAACTGACTGCTCCCCAGTGATCAAGCACCCTCAGCAAGACCGTTGGTCCTTGGTGACCTCTCCGCCCCCACGCTCCCAGGACCTCATGTGACCCTACCCAAAAGAGCCTTTTTGTTGAGAAACATGGTCATATCACAGATCCACCTGCTACAGGCCCGTTGGCCCGGATCCGAGTACAGTGACAATGGCACATGCTGCCAGCCTGCCTTTTCTCCCTTAGTAACAGCAGCTCAACTTTGAGCTAGCTTGGCTTGTTGCGTCTTAGGGGGAAAAAAAAAACTGCATCTATCAGCTTCACTCATAATTCAGTGTGGCCGCAGGACAATCCCAATAGCTCATGATCGCAGCACCTTGCGGTGTGCCAAGCGCAATTCTAAGCGCTCGCACGTACACAAATGTGCTTAATCCCATAATGACTCTCTGAGAGGCATCGCGATTGTTCCCTTTCTGCAGGGCGAGCTAAGACACGCACAAGCTGTGATTTGCTTAACTCACACTGAGCATGCGCAGACAGGGCTTTGAACTCACTGCACTAGTGCCCAAATCCCATCCCCGCCAGCAGAAATTCTGCAGGAGGCAGAGCTTACTTCCCCTTCCCCAGGTGTAAGCCAAACCTGGAGACTAATTTCTGAACAAGAGAGTCTGTTGAAGGAAACGGCGAGTCAACTGACAGTGGAGAAACCAGGCCAGCAGCAGGGATCAAGCGCCCCAGCACACCAAGGAGCTATGCTTTTACGGAGACCGATTCCAAGCTATGAGACAGGGACTCCAGCTTTGTGGAATTCTGCCCCTAAAACCTCAGCCCAAAAAAATAAAAAAATAAAAATAAAAATAAAAAAAATAAAACCTCAGCCCAGCCTCATCATGAGAGGTCATTAGATCACCTAGACTAAGGAACTGTCTACACAATACCTGCCCAAACTCCAAAAATCAACCGAGGTCATAAAAAACAAGGAAAGGTGGAGAAACTCACAGATTAAAGAAGACTAAGGCAACACAATGTGAGGTCCAAGACTGGATCCTGGAACCAAAAATGGACACTTGCATAAAAACTGGTAAAGCTGGGCATGGTGATGCACACCTGTAATCCTAGCACTATGGCAGGCTGAGGCAGGACGATCGCAAGTTTGAGCCCAGCCTAGACAAGGTAGCCACTTATCAAGACCCGGTCTCAAAATTTAAAAAAAAAAAAAAAAAAGTTTAAAGGGTTGGGAATATAGCTCAGTGCAAAGGTCATAGGTCCAATCCATACCCAGTTCTGTACTCTGCTGGGTAAGAATCCAAACACCAGCCCTGCAGTAGGAGTACCATCCCACATATAAAAGCAGGGCGAGACACTGCAGCGTGGTGTCCTGGTCACACTCAGATTTGACCTCGCTCAAACAGAAAACTTCTTATCCTCTATATTTCTGAACCAGTGACTGAATCCAGCAAAAAAAAAAAAACACACAACTACAAACTGCACTATAATTCTGTGTCTTTCATATTTGGAGTTTTGTGACTGGAAGTCGTAAGTCTTTGAAAGGATGCTATGGTTATATGTACTTCTTTTGTGGCAGGTGATTTTCTTTATTAGTACATGTGTGGAGTATATAGTGTTTCCTGGTGTGCAGTTGGCCACGTACATAATACATCTTAATTCTTTTTTCATCCCCTCTACCTCCCACCCCTCTCCTCTCCTTCTGTCTCTTGATCTCCTTCCCATTTGAAATAGGTCTTTATATTTTGGGTTTCTTATATGCAATATTGAAGCTCACATGTCTGACTGATTTCACTGAGCATTACAGTCTCACAGGGCATCCATTTTCTTACAAATGACTCAACTTTATCCTTCTTTCTGGCAGAGTAGTATCTGTGGTGTATACCACACTTTCTTTACCCATTCATCTGTTGGTGGACATGTACAGTAAAAACACACAAGGCATGAGACTGTGGCTGGTGTAACACAGCAGCTGTGTTACAGCCAGGAGAATGAGTGCATGCTTAATAACAATAAAAAGTGCAGTGTAGTAAATACACAGTATAAGCAGCACCAACAACACATCTTCCCACTGTCCAGCATCATGGTCTGAACATAACCATACGTGACCCATTTCCAAGTGACTGGCAGTCCCAGAGGTTGCTTGCCCCAGCGTCACCGCACACCTGGGGAACATGCCATGCTGCATAATGGTGGCTCTGACATCCCTAGGCAACAGGATTCCAAGCTGATGGGGCTGATATATGGTTATATGATATACAACACGGTAACTTCAGAGCTGCTCACCAACAAGGGCAACTATTTCTACACCCTTAAGTCTGGGGCTCCACCATGTGACCCGTCTGAGCCAATATGACACAATGGGGTGACAGCCTGCTAGTTCCTACACTGGAGGAGCTCCACCTGCTTCCACATGCACAAGTGCCATTTCCACCGCTGCTGTGCCAATGACAAGCTGCAACAACTTGCTTGTCCTGAGAGGGGACAAACAGCATGTGAAGAGCTCAGCCAAGCCCCCACTAGTCTACACATGTGGTAACAAGCCCGGATAGTCAGCAGAGACCAGGACAGACCAACAGCAGCCCAAAGGCCTTGAGGTCTGTGGTTGGCTGTTATGCAGCAAAAGGTAGCTGATACACTGCCTTAAAAATCTCAACTTTGAGTTGGATGTAGTGGCACACACCTCTCATCCCTGTACTCTGGGAGGCAGAGGCAGGAGGACTGCAAGTTCAAGCCCCACCTGAGCAGCTTAGTGACTTAGCAAGACCTTGTCTCAAAATTAAAAATACAGAAAAAGGTTGGGGGTAGAGCTCAGTACAACAGCCCTGGATTTAATCCCTGGTAATATCAGGAAAAAAACTGAAAGGAATCTCTTATGTTTGGTGAGAACTGGCTATGTGTGTTTGCCATAAAATGCTCTGCAGGAAATGGACTTGGTCTGTTAGTGAAGTGATGGACCCACAAGCCCACTCAGAGCTACACTCGGAATCCTACAGATGGCCCAGGAAGTCGCCTCCCTGACCTGAGCGCCCTGGGGCTCTGGTCTCCACCCCTCTGAAGGCACATTCACATGCTGAGTTACCTACAGGACTCTACCTTTTAAACCATTCATACCAGTCCCCACCCTTTGCAGCAACTGAGTTCAGACAAATGTTACCCATTTTGATTAATAAAATGAAATGTGAATATTGGTACCATGGGAATAAGATTCTTCTCTAACTGTGCATTGGTAAAAAACTAAATTAGATGTCAGCATCCAATAATTAGCTGAATTTTCCTTTCATCCCCACAGGCAGTAGAGGTAAAAAGCGAACGTTTTTAGCACAGCTCATCTTGCTTGGTTTTTAAACTTCCACAAATAATACTAAGCATCAATTGCCCTCTGCAAACTCTGTTCAGGTGTCAGCCCTGGGTGCAAGCAGCAGCCAGGGTGGAAGAGCCCAGGGCATCTCACATGCCAGCAACCGAGCCTACAGGAGCCAGGGGCGCTGCAGGGGTTGCAGGATGGCTGGGCCACAAACTCCAGGGACAGCCCTGGAATGTTCAACACAAGCAGAGCAGGACCAGGTGAGAAGCAGCAGCCTGAGAGAAGGGAACAGGAGGGCAGCTGGCAGGAGCCACACAGAGCAAGGTGCAAGGCAACAGAGAGCTGGCTTCCTGCACCGCTTGGCCTTCTCTGTGCTTCCTGGGGGCTCAGGCACAGGGAGCTGGCCAAGCCCACGGGGCGCAGAGGTGTTCACTGGCACCAGACTGTCAGCAGCTGGAAAATCAGCTCCTGGCAGAGACACTAGCTACTGAGACAGATTCTTCCCTTTCTGCCTGCAAATGCACACCAACACACACACTCATGTTCAGGGACATAACACATTTTCTCCTATACACACTACACACACCCTCTTACACACTCACAGCACCTATTCTAACACTCACACATTCATACACATGCCACTTCTCCTCACACACACACAACACATGCACATTCTCACATATACTCTCATACACACACACACACACACACACACACACACACACACACACCCTGTCCCATACACACCATACACTCACACTATGGTGCCCAGTACTCAGACACAAACACACCACTCTTGTTCTCTCATAAATTCGCCCCCTCTCACACGCGGAATGGTCACCTCCTGTCCAGCCCACCTCAGAGAGGTCCCTCCCCTCTCCTACTGCCTCGTGCCCTGACAGTGCCTCCTTCTGCCCCAGCGTCTGTCTCTGACTAGCCTGCCCCCTGTCTCCACCCACTCCCCTGTCCTGCCCATGGTTGCTGAGTTATCTGCACAAAGCTCCCCTCCCGTCTCATCACTCTTCTGCTGAGGAGACCCCGGCTCCTGCAGGGTGACAAAATACTGGCCATGCCACAAACATGCACTCCAGGTCCTCTGCTTCCTGGCTCGAAGCAAAGGGCATTGCCAAATCACCTGCCCTCGTATCACCCAGGCCCTCTCTGCCTTCCTGCTGTCGCTTTTCAGGGCTCCCACCTCTCCCGCCGCACCTTCCCAGGCCTTTCTGTGGTGCCTCTTGGAGCCATGTGGCCAACAGCACTGCCCCATCGCAGGCCACTCCCCACCACTGCCATCCCCTTGGCCCTGGCCGCTCACATCTCCCTCTCGTTCTAACAGAAGCTCCCTGAGCCAGATCCTGTGCCTTTCATTCTCGTGGCTCTCTGCCCCTTCCCAAACGCCGTAAGCGTGAACAACATCCACTAAAAATGCACTGGATTCAGTGTTAATAACTGAACCCCTTTGAAAGCCCATTCATTTTGTTAGTCCCTTATTAGGCCAGTTTCCATCGCTGAGCGCAGCAGACTGGGCCAGCCATCAAGGCCGGTCCAGCCTAACTCTGACCCTCTGCATAACCATCCAAAAATGTGTCAAAAAACAATCTCATTAGCAGTCACTGAGCAGATGGCACATGGCAAGCACTCTGCAGGCCACTGGGGAGCAACCAAAACACAGGTTAGGGATGCAGACGGCACCTTAATGCACCCTGAGATTTTAGAGACTGTAGAAGCCAAAGGACCTGAGACCTGACCCCTAGGAAGGCATCAGCCATGCAAATTTTCTTCCAGGAGAGCAGATGGATTGGCCAATGGAAGAGTAAATGCAAATGAGCTTCAAGACTCCAAGGTGGAGAAGAAAGCTGGTAGGAGGACCCAGATTGAGTGCAGACTGCAGGCTGCAGGAAATATGAATTCTTTAAATTGTGGTAAAAGTGCATATTTTTAAGTTGTTCAATAATGGGCAGTTCATTCATAGTATGCTATAACCATTCTCCAGAACTTCTTGTCTTGCAAAACTGAAACTTTGCACCCATCAAACTATTGCCCATCTTCCTGCCTCCCAGATGACCACCATTCTACCCTCTGTCTCTATGACTTTGTCCATTCTTAGAGGAACAAATATTTCCTCTCATATAAGGAGAAGTGTACATTACCTGCCTTTTCTGGGACTGGCATATTTCCCTTGCTATAACGTCCTCCAGGCTCACTCAAGTTGTAAGGAAGGCACTATTCTACAGTGGGTAAAGACCATGTTTCATTTATCCGCTCCCTCATTCACAAACACATCTGTCATTTCCACCTTCTGGCTATTGTGAATAATGCTGCTAGGAACAGAGATGTACAAGTGTCTCTTAAGACTCTGTTTTCGATTCTTTGGGGTAATATTCCAGAAGTGGAATTGCTCGATCATATGGTAGTTCCATATTTAGCTCTGAGGAATTGCCATATTGTTTTCCATAGTGTGGAGCCTGGATTTTACTCTAACCAAAACTGGAAGCTATCTAAAGTGGGAGAATGGCGTTGTGCTATCACTCTGGCTTTGGGAACACACTGAGTGGGTTACAGGGGCCAAGAGGAGGTCATATGACTCAACAGAGCCAGTGGGGAGGCAGAGAGGTGGGGTGGAAGGGGAGGAGTTAAAGGGGATGCGAGCAGGTGGGGTGGGAAAGGGCACTGAAGTGCACTCCTGGGTCTGGGGTCTGAGCCACAGGGCACATGCTGAGGTCATTCACAGTGATGGAAACATTCACAGCCAGAAACACAAATGTCTTTAAATAGCTCATAAAAGGTGCCAGTACCCTGCCAAAGCTTCTTCCTCCTTTTCTTATTCTTCCTCTCAAAGATTTTACAGCCCTAAATCTTGATTTAGCCTTTGTCTCTCAGGCCTCTCTCTCTGGCTCCTCCTCAAGAACTCATCCTCAGAGTGAGGCATGGTAGCACATCCCTATAATTCCAGCACTTGTGGAGGCTGGAGCAGTAAGATCACAAGTTTGAGTCCAGCCTGGGCAACTCAGTAAGACCTTATCTCAAATGTTTTTAATGTAGAAAGAAAGAAAGG
The DNA here is from genome assembly GCA_004027595.1 of Dinomys branickii. Lineage (NCBI taxonomy): Eukaryota > Metazoa > Chordata > Mammalia > Rodentia > Dinomyidae > Dinomys > Dinomys branickii. Next base: position 16,706 of record PVLD010003297.1, on the reverse strand, counting down.
AAGGAAGGCACGAAGGAAGGAAAGAAAGGTCACCCTCAGGACTGAGCTCTAGCAAGCAGGAAAAAATAGGCTGGCAAGGACACATGCTCCATCCAGACTCCCCTGGTCTACAGGGTTTGGTTCCTTTAGTACGCAGGCCAGCAGGAAGTCAAACACGCACATCCCCAAATAGGTCTAAGAGCTGGCCAGTCAGTGGTCCAGCAGCTTCTCAGTAGCTCCTTCTGCTCAAGAGCATCACCCGAGACCACATCACCAGGGCCAGGCTCCAGCAAAGAATGACCTTGTTCCCAGGTCCGGCCTCTTATCTCAAACAGTCCCCACAAGCCCTGTTCTTCCTACCAGTCTTCTTGTCCTTGTCATATCTCATAGATGAAGGACAGCTTTGGAGAGGCTGACGTTCATTTTTAAAAGGCATTCCACAAATATGTGCTAACCACCTACCATGTTCTTAGCCATTCAGCAGCAAAAGGGATATAGAAGTGGAGCAGACGTGGATCTTGTCCTTGAAGGCCTTTGCATGCAGACACTCACTGGCAATGAGGCTGCACACAGTTAACTACCACATGATAAAGAGGAAGAGAATGTTGTGGACTAATGTTTGTTAGCAGAAGAAATCGGGCCTCGTGCAGGCCTTCAAGGAAAATCTCAATTAGGGCACAGAGAGGAAGGGAGAGTGCATTGGGCAAAGAAAAATCCTTCATCAAACACACAGAAGCAGAAGAAAGCTGAGCCATGAGGTGGGCACAGGAAGCAGAGTAGAAGGGCAGGCAGGAGGCTAGTGTGACATCCAGGCATGAGAGACAAGGGTCAGAGATAGCACAGAAGGAACACACACCTTCTCAATACTCACAGTGTGCCAAGCATCATGCTTGAAGTTTCACAGCTGTTACCTCACTCGTTCTCATGGCCACCTGTGAGGGACCACTTTGAGGGTATTATCCCCATTTCACAACCGTAGGGCTATTTAGATGCTTTCAGAGGTGCCCTCCAGCCACTGACCAAGAAAACAAAGCAGCATTTACTATGTATGCCCAGGGCACTCTCACTGTGTTGTTGTTTCTGTTGTTGTTATTATTGTTGGGCAATTAAGAGTTTTATTTGTCTCCTTGTTTGTTGGTTGGTTGGAGGTTGGTGGTTAGCAGTTGGTTGGTCAGTTGGTGATCGGTTGGTTGGTTGGTTGGTTGATGGTTGGTGACTAGGTTGTTTGGTTGATTTGTTGGTGATTGGTCAATGGATGGTTTGGTGGTGGGTAGTTGGTTGGTTGGTGGTTGGTAGTTAGTAGTTGGCTGGTGATTGGTTGGTTGGTACTTGGTTACTTGTTGACTGATTTATTGGTGGTTGGTCAATGGATGGTTGCTGTTAGGGGATCAGTTGGTTGGTGCTTGGTGGTTGGTTGATGGTTGGTTGATGGTTGGTTGGTGTTGGTGGGTGGTTTGTGGGTGGGTGGTGGTTGGCTGGGTGGTGGGTGGCTGGTAGGTGAGTGGTGGCTGGTTGGCTGGTTGGCTAGTTTGCTGTGGTGGAGGTGAGCCTATTCTCTCCTTTGTTTCCTGTCTTGAAGCTGTTCTGTAAAATGAGGAGGCCTCCTCTGCTAGAATACAGCATGAGGGGAGGAAGGGAATGGCCTTCTCTGGCAGAATGCGTTACTGCTCCCAGTCCTTCACCTCGCCTGTCCTCAAAGTCACTGTTACGGCTTAGACCTAAAATACCCCCCTAGCGTCTCACATGTGTAAAGGTGGGACTTTTGAAAGACAACTGGATCACAGGGTTCTATCATCAGTGAATTCATCCACTGATGAGGTCCTGGCTGAATCTGCTACTAGAAGGGGCGGCTCACTGGGGACACGACCTGGACAGGTATATCCTCGCCACCAGCTCCTCTCTGGGATCTTTGCTACCTGGCTGGCAGAGGTGACCAGCTTTCCTCTGTTGTGCTCTTCCAATATGCTGTTTCTAGGTGGCTCTGTCACACAATGCACAGCGCAATGGACCTTCACTATGCTGTTTCTGCCTTTGAGCCAGCCAAACATGAACTACACCTTCTGAAACCACAGCCAAAATAAACATCTCCTTTAAGTTGTTAGTGTCAAGTATGTTGTCTTAGTGATGGGAAAGTGAAATACAGTAATCATGTGAGTGTTTGGTCCACCCCACGAGAAGGAGGGCACACAACCTGCCCAGCGCAGTCTGGATTGGCCAACTGACTGACCATGGGCAGGGGAAAATGACAGAAGTATCAGGACCTGGAAGCACTGTGCACTTCCACTGTCCCCATGGCTAAGAGATTACACAGGGCCATCCACTGACCCCAAAACACCAAGACCAGTAGTCACATGGAGCAGACCTGAACCCTACTGCAGCTGGGAGCTGAGCACATCCTGGAGCTACAACATTTAGAAATGGCCCTGGTGATAAATCATTGACCTGTCCCCAAATTCTCATTTTCCAACAGACATATCTGTGGCCCAGACTGGAGAAATGGCCCATCAGAGCCTTGCCACTTGGAAACTGGGCCTCCTGGTTTCTAACCCACTATTTCTTCACTGTACCATCCTATCCCATCCACAGGATTCCCCCAGGCGGCAAGAGAAGAGAGGAAATTTGAGATGTGAGCTAAGTAAACAATTAAGCAGAATAGATGCAGACAAAGGCATGAAGTCAAGATTTAACCTGGATAATCCCTCCATAATTTAGACTTGATGTGCCTAAAGAATTCCTGTTGATTTCCCAGGAGGTCTTTTTGTCTCAAATCAGAGCCATGGGGACCTTCAGAGCTGAATTTTTTTAACTGCATCACATTTCAAGGTGTCAATCTTAAAAATCAGCCCATTTTTTTCCTTTTGGAATCTGTGTGTTATTCCTAGGCTCTACGTTACTCAAAAATAGCAGTTCTTTCCCAAATGATTTTGCATGTTCTATGCTTCACACAGATTATGAACCAGCCTGAACATTGCCTTAGTGATATCATTCCTAAAAATATTGCTACGCTTGCAAGATTCTTCTAATTGTGGCATGTTAGGACTGGAAAAGAACTCAAGAGATTGTCAGTTCTAACCTCAACATTTTGCAAATACGAACACCAGGGTTCAAGCGAGATCACTGAGGTTCCTGAGGTCACACAGCTAATTAGTGACACAGCAATCAGCAATCTAGCAGGAATAGTCTAGAAATGTGCAATGCAGGCCACTGTCTACGGGAGTCTGTGGAAGTGGGTCACTCTGTAGGTGGTAAGATACCCAGTGCCAGACTCGTGCCCTGCAGCTGTGGAAGAGGCAGAATAACAAAAGCAAACGGCCTTGATCGGAAGAATGGGGACCTCCCTGAAGAGCCAACAGGTACCAGGGCTACCGGTGCCCAGACCTAGGCAGAGCCGAGGTCCCTTAAGTAGACACAGCCCTTCCTTCAAACACAAACGTCAGGCCCCAGTAGGGTGCAGGAGCCAGCACCGCCCCCTCCTGAGAACCGATGACTTAATTTTGTGAGCTGGTTGCTCATTTCTGTGGCATGCTGAAAGTCAGCCACGATGCAAGTGTTTACAACATGGCAATTGGTAAATGCGACAAGTTGTTAGTGTTGTTTTCCGGTGGCCTGCCCTAAAACTAAGAAGACCTTCCTAAAGAGACAAGGATACTCAACGGGAGATAAAACTGAGCTACAAAGGATAAAAGAGCTCCTATCCAGAGGCTTGTCTGTAAAAGCCCAGGTGCTCTGTCTCTGTACAAGGAATACCTAACTCACATCTCCCTGGCATGATCTCTCAGAATTCCTATCCCAACATTCTGATCCCTGCTGTCCACAGTAGTCCCTGATGTCAGCCCTGGGTCACCTAACACTCTGTCCTTTGAGTCCTCCACCGATTGACCCAGTTGGGGCGAAAGCAAAGAAGTTAACCCTTTTTCTAATAGGAGTTATAAATGTCAACAGCTGTTTCCCACCTGCTAAGTTCCAGCGCTCCACCTGGCTAGTGAGGAGATGCTACCTGATGGCCACTAGGGGGCCTTGGTCTGTCACCTTTCCTTGGAGAAACCATCCAGTTCACAGTCATACGCGAGAACTGCCTCCATGAGCCAGAAGGTCAGGGCTCCAAAAAGGAGCCTAGTGTGATCCCCTTAGAAGGGTGTCCCGTGTCTCCCAGAGGCTGTATGTTAAAGGTTTAGTCTCCAGTCTGGCACTTTGAGGAGATAGAGGAAACTTTAAGAGCCTAAGAGGCAGAGCCTAGTAGAGGGTCTTTAGGTCACTAGGGTGCAGCCTCAAAGGGGACTGTGAGATGTCTTCTGTTCTGCCTCTTCCCAGGCATGAGGCAAACTTTTGTTCTACCAGAAGCCTCCACCATGAGCTGCTGCCTCCTCACAAGCCCAAAAGCAATGGATCTGCCCAATTATGGATAGAGCCTCTAAAACTGAGCCAGAATAAAGGTTTCCTTGTAATAATTTGCCGAGCTCTAGTCTTTGTTTTGGGGATGGAAAGCTGGCTAACACAGGGCTGCATGACCTTCAGTGAGTCAAGTTCTCTCACCCACACCCCACCACCCCTGAAGGAGCAGCCACACAAAGGAAGAAGCTGACCAGGAACTTGGGGGCTATAACAGAGCTTGGGGATGCTCTGCCCTCCAGACCCAGCTTCAGGAAGAAGAGCCTCAAAGCCCTATGTGGGGATGAGCCAGCCTGTGGCTGAGGCCCTGGGATTTTATAGTCTCACCTCTTGGTGATACATATTCCACCAGAGCAGAAAGTCATTCTGGCTCAAGCCTTTACATGCTGGCTCTGGCTAAAGAATTCTCTTTACCCTTTCCTCCCATTGGAGACAGAGCCACTGCAGGGGAATTTAATAAACCCCAGCTAAACCCAGGTGTGGTGGTGTATCCCTGTAAACCCAGTACTCTAGGAGGCCGGGGCAGGGGAGTTGCAAGTTCAAGACACACGGAGGCAATTCAGTGACTTAGACTCTGTCTCAAAATTTAAAAAAAAATTTAAAGAGCAGGGATAGGTGGGCGTGGTAATGTACACTTGTAATGCCAGCACTCAGGAGGCTGAGGCAGGAGAATTGTTGCAAGTTCGAGACCAACCTGAGCTACAAAGTGAGCTCAAGGCCAGCCTGAACTGCATAGCAAGACCCTGTCTCAAAGACAAAAAATAGAAAGAAAAATTTAAAAAATAAAGAGCAGGGACAGACCTCAGTGTGAAGGCCCTGAATTCAATCCCCAGAAACAAACAAACGAAAATAAACCAAACAAGCCCCAACTAGCCTAGTCAAGAAAAAACATCTTAGAGTTTCTTCTCTCATGTATTTAACATTAAATTCCAGGCAGATGGAAAGAGTAAATAGAAGAGAGGAGCTCACCCTTTTACTTTTCTTGTGTGTCACTCAATGCTTAGAAAGATCAGGTATAGAGTATCACTCAGTAAATAACTGTCAAATGAATGACTTCAAAATGAGTGAAAGAATTCATCTTTTGCAGAATAAAAGTACATGTATCACCCTACAGAGACCCAAAAGGAAAAACAGTAAAGGCAAAGATTGGGAAATTTGATTACCTGGAAATATATAAAACCTCTGTATGCAAAGAGAAATGATAAAATATAAAAGAACTAGTTGGATATCTAATATAAATATATATATATATATATATATATAAAACAAAAGGTACATGTCATATCTTAATATGTAAAGTACTCCTATAAATCACTAAGAAAAAGGTGAACTTTGGAATAAAAAATAAAGATAATTCATAAAAGAACAAATGGCCAGTGTTATTAGTAATCATAGAAAGATACTTTCCAACTGAGAAAATTTACAAAGTTAAAAAACAATGAGTTACCCAGCATTAGCAAAACATGGGGACCCTCATCCTCTGCTAGAGGGCAAGTGAACGAGTACAAACTCCCAGAAACTTTTTTTGCAATCACACCAAAAGCCTTTAAATGAACCTGCCTCTTAATGCAGAAGAGCACTTTAAGAATGTATCCTCAGAGAGTCTTCTGAGTAATATGCAAAGATGCATGAACAAAGGTGCCAGTCGTGGCAGTATGTACTGCAGTAAAATGTGTAAGCAACCTAAATCCCCAATAATAGTGAAAGAGTTTTTAAAGTCAATGACGGATTTCTATATAATGAAATACTTTACAGCCATTAATACGCAAAGTATTGAAAATATTTAACATTGGAAAATATGTTCAAATATTATGTGGTAGGGAGGAGGTAGTCTATAAACCAATACTTCCAAGTAACTCAAGTTTTTTTAAAACACATAACTACCTGGAAAAAGATTAACTTTTGTGTAGATAGACTGTAGGCAATTTGGCTTTTTTTCCCCCACCTGTAATTTTTTGTTTAGGATGTAAAGGTTGGTTTGTATTTTTTTTTTAAGAAAAACATTTTGTGAATTCTCTACTAAGCGTGCGATTTTCTTTTTCAGTGGGATCCAGGACCCTTGCTCAGGCCTTGGTTTAGTTTGTGATTCCACAGTTTACCAGCTATATGATTCAGGACTGATTATCTCCCTTCTCTGCACCTTCGTTTCATCATCTTGGAAGGGATTCTGGTAGCTGGTCATATCTACCAGAATTAAATAAAATAATTTTGTGGAATTTACCACAATTCCTGGCACATCCCGAATGCCTGGTAAATGTTAGCTATTCGTCTTAGAGAAAATGAACAGGAACTATTATAAGAGAAAAGAACACATTTTGAGATTTGACCTTGGGCTCTATGGAGGTCTAACAGAATCTACCTGACCGCCTGTCCAGCTAAAAGGCCAGCTCTGTCCAGGGAGATAAAGAGCCGCCTGGCTGGAGGCCCCTTGCTGAGCCACGGTCTGGAGGATCGACTTCCCACCCTGGCTTCTGGTAATAATGTTCTGCCTTTTGAGTCCACGATGCTTGGAGCCACGACAGGGCAAGGTTACCTCAGGAAATTTTTTAAAAAGTAAATGAAAATTTCAGTACCCTCTAAGTATCCCAGTCAGGACAAAGCGTGGCCTGGTGATGTGGAAGTGATATATGGCCATCCTCTACCCTCGGCTCCAAGGACTCATCGAAATACATTGCAAGGAAACAAAAAGAGGCTGTAATTGGTTTCGAGGCAACTCCTATTTTGTGAAGTCTGGAAGCCAAGCCAGCATGATTTGCCAGAACCCCAAGCCCTTCCTCCCAGCGACGGTGCCTAAACCCCACCCTAAGCCACAGAGGAGGGATTTCCTGCATAGAGCAGTGTATACCCAGCCCATGCCCAGGACGAAGAGTCATTTCCGCCCACTGGGTACGTGGCCCTGGGTGCCTGCATCCCACCCCAAACTCGTGCTCTTCTGCTCAGAAGGGTCTATCCATCTGTGCTCACTTTTCGGCCCTAACTGTCAGGAAGTGGCTGCCACAAGCTCCTGCCAGCTCTGCACAGTGCCATTCGTCCCAGCACAGGCTGACCCCTGGCCCCGGACCCCACTGTCCCCAGAGTCACTGTGAATGCCCTCTTTCTATCTTAGCCCACAGTCCCACTACAGCATGCTGTCCGATGGCTGGGACACCATGTAGCAAGCTGTGCTGATGGAACACCACATCCAAATCCATGCTGTGGAGCCCACAGGATGGTCATGGCTAGGAGGGCCCTTAGGCCTAGCGGCACTGACTAGAAAAGAGGTCCCCTCCTGTGGTGACGCCCACTATCCACATGGCCATGCTGCAAACCTGGTACAATGAAAAAGTGTCCAGTAGTGGGGCAGCCCTCCTTGTTAAAGGTGGTTTGGCAGGGCGGGGGATCTTTAAAGATCCCACAGATTAATAGAGTAAAGGTATGGATTCGCTTGGCCTTTCTCTCCCTACTGAGGTCTTGATTCTACTTGTGCGGAGCAAGATTTAGGGGCTACATTTCCACAATGATGATCACATTCAGCATCAATTTCCCATTTCCACAATGATTATCACACTCGGCATCAATTTTCCTGAGGCTGACTGCCAACCTAGTAGAGGAATTCCATCTGACCACAGGATCCACCGAACCCACCCTGTGATCTGCGCACATGATCTGCCTTACAGTCAGGTGGAGGGTTGTTGAGGGTTGTTGTAAAAGTGTCAGTCAACCACCAGATGGAAGGAGTATCATTCTGACTGGCAGACACAGCTGGTGGCTCATCCACCCTTTTCCAGCTGTGCAACCCTGGCCCAGCTACTTATCTTTTTCAAGACCCAGTTTCCTCATCTGTGGAGTGAAGAGTAATGATCCCACCACACAGGGTTGTGGTCTAAATGGCTGTAAGGTGCAGGGGGCCCAGTGAGAGGTCAGTCTCTGTTATTACGGACCACATGTTCCATATCCGGCCCCCCTGCCTAGCACACAACGATGCTACTAGCTCAACAAGGAGCCCAGGAGTCAGTGGCAGCGCTCAGAGTGTTCATTGTATTCACCTCTGTGTCCCTCACCTCCCACCTGCCAGGCCTATCCCATAGGCAGACCCTTAAATATTTGTTGAAGGAATGACTAAGCGAATGCCATTTGGTCCCTGACACGAGCCTTCTGTATTTTATCATTTCATGAATGATGTATTATTCCATGACCTTTTAGATTTCCATTTAATCATGCATCTAGATTAAATTGTGATTTATTTCTATGACCCTGGACAAGACATAGCTCTTTCCCTCCACATTATCCCACCTACATGGACAGAAGCTCTAACATGTCCCTTTGTATAACCAACCTCTCTGAAACACTGTAGCTTAAGAAACAACCATTTATTATCCCCCTCGGTTCTTAATAGTTCTCCCACTTAGTCCACTTGGACTCACCCATTTGGCTACACTCACATAGCAGCTGACGGAACTGACCCAAGACAGCCTCTCAGCCATCAGCTGGACCTCTCTCCAGCCTGGCTGAGCCCACACCTTTAGAGATGACAGCAAAAATGGTCCAAGAGGACAGAATCATAAGCTGCAGCCTCTGGAAGCAAAGCTCTGAAATTAGCCCAGCATCATTTCAACTGCAGTCATTGGTCAAACAAGTCACAAGATCAAAACAATGGCAGGGTGGAGTTTGGAGGTGGGAAGTGACTCCATCTCTTGATAGAAACTTCAAAATATTGTGGCCAGGGTTTGAAGCCAGATCAAGTAAAAGAAATATGCAGCATTTAACTCAACCCATGGAGATTTAGGGGAGGAGTACACATCCCCACTTGGACCCACAAAAAGTCAAGAGTATCTGATGCTGGAAAATACCTTTTCTCCACAGTAGGACTTTTCAAGGCCAGTCAGAGTTGCCTGAAGCTTCAGCTCCCTGGGTGATTTCATGTCCTCCCATTATTTTGAGGCCATCTATATGCTAATGACCTTCAAATTTTACCTCCGGCTCAGCTTCTGACTCATACGTTCAACTTTTGATTTCCTTCCCCAACTTGTTCCGCCCATAGTCTTTCTAATCTCAGAAAGGAGAATCGTCAGTCACCTAGTCACTCAGGCCACATATCTAGTTTGTCCTCAGATGCTCCCTTTCCTTCACCTCCCACCCTTCAATCCATCAACAAATGATGGCAACTCTCTCATGCCACCATGACCCAGCTCTCCTACTGAATCAGATTCCTACGGCCACCATGACAAAGCTCCTCACCTGGATGGCTTAACCCACAATGGTATGTCATCAGCCTCCAAATCAAGAGGTCAGCAGAGCCATGGTCCCTCTGTAACACACAGGGCAGAACCCTTTCTTTCCCACTCTTAGCTTCTGGTGGTGGCCTTACAGCTCCTTAGATTGCAGTTGTACTGGTCCCTTCTAGCCCTCAGTCATCACCAGCTGGTGTTCTTCCCAGGTGTCTCTATCTGTGTCCAAATTTCCTAGAAGAACACAAGTCATGTAGGATTAGGCCCACCAGTTCAGTCTGACCTCATCATATTACACCTGTAAATATCCCCTTTCCTAATAAGACATTCATAGGTTCTAGGGGTCAGGACTTCAACATATCTTTTGTGGAAACACAATTCAACCCATAACAATTACTATAATCTGTAGCCAAGCCTACATCATTGTTCACTGCAATCATTTTTTGTTAGTATTTGTGTTTTACTCCAACCTGCTACAACAAAACCTCAATTCTTCGCTGGCACTCAAAGCCCAAAGCCATGACTTGCAAGCCTTTGCCAGCCTCCTCTCCGACAGCTTCCTTACCCCCACAGTACAGCTACACCAAGCACCTCTCTGTCCCCAACAAGCTGGGCCACCCGAGGGAGGGTCTCTTCTCTAACTGCTTCTTGGAATGCCACCTTCAGGATTGGAATGATTCATTCTTGTCACTCAGTATAGGTCTAGATGTGATCCCTTGAGAGGTTTTTGCAGACCTTCTCTTTTCATACTCATCCTAACTGGATGCCTTACAAAGCATTTACAACTATGAGTTCTATTCACTTCTTTGTTAATTCAATTCCTGTCCTCCCCACCTAGGACACAGCAGGGACTGTGCCTCCATCTCTGCTATGTTCTCCACACCCAGAATAGTGCTTGGCACAAAGCAAATATTCAATAATTACTTGTTGAACTCATGAACAGTCCCTTGATTGTCTTGGTTACTTTTCTCTCTTTGCTGAGACAAAATACCTGATGCCCAGAATTAAAGAAGGAAAGGTTTACTTAGCTCACAGTTTGTGGAGGTTTCAGTCCATACTGGGCTGGCTCCAACGCAGAGTGGCCCATGGCAGAGGGCAACAGTTCGTGGTGATGGAAAACAGCAAAAACAACAGCAAGAGCAAAAAGGGAGGAGCAGCGGGGAAAGCAAGCCTCTTTCCTTCTCTTATACTGTGTGCACGCTACCCGCCCCAGGGCAGGTGTAGAACTCACACCCATAACCCCAGCATTGGACCATGGATCCATCAAAAACTCTAGAAGCCCACCCCATGACTGCATGAGGCTTTGGGGGGGCATCCAGACACAAACCACAACACGTGATCATCAGCACCAATGGACATTTTTTTTCCATCTTTATCCTCCAGAACCTACTGCATTCAACAAAAGCAATCATTCCCTTTTCTTAAAATTTCTGACCATCTCCTACCCAAGGCGATCCCCAACCTGAAGGCCATGGTCCCCTGGTTCTCTCCATTATAACATCTCTGCCTCCTTTGCTCACTCCTCTTCCTGTCCAGACCTTTCACGTTAGCAAACCTTGGGGGTTTTGTTTAGGTCCTTGCAGTAAACAGCATAACAGCCCTCACGTCCTAATCCCTGGGATCTGTTAATTCGTTCCCCTACATGGTTAAGGCTCTGCATTGGGGAGATAATCCTGGCTTATCTGGGTGAGCCCAATCTCACAGGGATCCTTACAAAAGGGAGGCAGAAGAGACAGTGTCGGACAAAAAGACATGATAAAAGCAGAGGTCAGAGTGGCATGGTCACAACCAAGGGATGTGAGCAACCTCCAAGAGGGTGAGGGATGATTCTCCCCACAGCCTCCGGAAGGGGCACAGTCCCGCAACATCCCAAAGATCCATTTCAGACTTTTAACCTCCCATGCTGTAAGAAAACAAATGCGCTGTTTTTAAACCGCTAAGTGCACATTCATTCATTACAGCAGCCCTAGGAGACCAACCCTGGTCTCTTGTCGTCCCCTTCCTCATGTCCCTTTGAGCAACTAATTTCATTTTTGCCTGGAGCTCCGCTTACCATCTATGACTAGATGCTTCACCCCTACAGTTCAGACTTCCAGATCCAACAGCAACTTCACTATCTTTCACTGCATGTCCTATGAGTTCCTCAAACTCAGCACCCCTTCAGCTCCACCCCTGTCCCACTTCATCCCAGCCCAGTCCCCTGCCTTTTCTTCCAGCTGACAGCAGCACGGTGCACTGTCCTAAGTGGGCTCCTAAGGGGGCTCCCCCCTCCTGCTCCTCAGTCGCTACCTGATCTCTGTCCCTGCTACTCTTCCCTCACCAGCTCATCCCCTCTCCTCTGCTGCTTCTGTCACAAACTCTCTGTCTCCTCCTTGATTTCCCTCACAGCTTCCCACAGGGTCTCCTGGTCTCCAGCCTTGAACCTTTCAAAGCCGTCTCCATGCTGCACTTTTATTTTGCAAATGTAAGTGTCTCACCACATCCCCCTGCTCATAGATCCCTCTGAGATAAAAGTCAAGTTGCTAAACACGGCTTTCTTCAGTCTGCCGCCCCCAGCATCACCCCAGCTTCACCTCCTCTGCACCACCACCCATGCTTCCCACCGTCCCAAAGTACTCCTCTATTGGAAGGAGGGGCAGGGACAGAGGAAGAAAGGTTGTTTCCCTTCCGGATCTTTCCTTCCCCCACTGTTCCCGCTCCAAAACCCCACGGTGACTGACTCTCCGTTCAAGGGAAGGAGACCCCCCACACACCCAGACACACACATGTATCAGCTCGTATACACTCTCACTGCTCCTCCCAACGAAAGCAAAGTCACACTCCAAAATGCAAATGGCTGTAACCTTCACTCCTTATGGAGATGCCCACTCACAGAAAGACAAACGCAGAAGACACAGACAGATGCTCACCCAACTGCAAATGCCTTTCCATAACTTCCCTTTAAAAAAAATCAGAATTCTCTGCAGACACAGCCCAGGTCATAGACACCCAAGTCAGGAAACAAGTAAATTCCAGAGCTCAGCGAGAAAGAGAATAAAGAGATAGGAGAGGTATGAGAGGGTGGTAGAAAGGTGAAGGGTAAACAGAATGGCCACGGAAGAGTCTCCTGGGATATGTCTATTCCTCCCTCACCCTAAGGCCCAACGAGGCTGCGCCTCCTGCTCTTAAGCAATAAGACACCAAGACCTTTCGTTACAGTAACAATACCAGCGAATGATACTGGGCATCACAGCAGCCACCAAGGGGTGTACTTTTGTTAATTCCTTTAGTCTCCGTAACAATCACATGAAGTAAATACTATAATTATCTTCAACTTCTACATAACAAGGTCCAGTGTCAAGTGTGAAAACTTGCTGTAGTGGTTTGGGGGTTTGTGAGGGGAATAGGATACTATAGGGCACATATTTTTTAACAGTATTTATAATAGTCACCCGAAGAGTCATATACAAAAAGAGAAGGCAGGAAATCACACTAAAGACCAAAGAATTCAGCTGAGGATCTTGATCCCACAGTAATGTCCAGAGTACATTACTGTCCAGCTACATGTGTCCAGCTGAAGACCTAGAGCCCATAGCAATGCCTCCCACGAGTCCAACTGGAGGTCTAGAGCCCAGGACAATGTCTCATGCAGGCCTGTTTCACAGATCTGGGCTGGGAAGGACCAAAGATCAGTGGTGGGAGATAGAAAGTCTGTGTCAGTGGGATGAAGAATCTGTGTGAGTGGGCCGAGGGATCTGCACTGGAGCCAGTAGGCAGCACTCAAGTAACAACCAGAGCTCCACAGACAGCCATCCTCAGTAACAGTAAGGTCTTAAGCTCCTCCGCTGATGAGGACAGCTGAGTACCCGTTGGGAAAGGCACCACGACAAGCTTCTCCAGGAGACTGAGCAGTACACCATCTTTCCCCTCCAGAGCCAGAAAGCAATGCTCAAAATGCGGTCCAGAGCTCCCCAAAAATGAACCATAGCCATTCTCAGTGACAACGAAGTCCTGAGCTCCTCTTCCGATGAGAACAGCCAAGTTCATCAGGAAAGGCAGCGTGATAAGGTCCTCCAGCAGAACAGCCCAAGAGAACCAGCAGCTCCCTAACAGCTTCCCAATAGTATCTCAACAGCTTCCCTAACAGCCTCTCCTCTTCTTCTCCAGCTCTGCCTCTTGTGCTACTGGCAATGATCCTCAGGTGGGCCTCCCACAGCCCGCACCATGCCGGTTCAGTTCAGCTGGCTGTTACAAGTTGACCACCAGTTGTCAATCCACCATACCTGCCTTTTAGATTCCAGAGTCTGTGTGCTTACCTACCTCACAACAAAAGACCCTGTCTGGAAGCAACTCACAGACTGCCAGGCACTGAGGTGCTGAGCATGGGGGTTGAACATCTTCTTCCATGGGGAAGAAGCACAGATTGGTACTGGCACGTGCACATATCAGTTCTTACACATTAAAGGCGTGTGGGCCTAGACCCAAATCCTAGCGGTCCCACTCACCAGCTGTGGTGATATATCCAAGTTACTTAACCTCTCTGAGCACATCAATTCTCACTCTGTTGAGTTTTGCTAAAATTAAATGAACTACTCCTTGTAAAATGTGGAGTGCAGTGCTTAGCATACAGTAAGTACTCAATAAATAATTCCTTCCTCTTCTTTGCTCTTGCTCCAGCAAATACTTACTCCTCAATTCCCCAAGCCTAAGGCTTTCCAGAAGCATTAGAAGAGCAACTGCAAATTATGGCCCTTGGACATGTACATTGTTGGGGCAGTAAAGTATGCTCTCAAAGACACAGCCACTGCACAGGCACTGTAGCAACCACAAGCCAAGCCACTCTACACTCAGTAGCTCTTGCAATTACAGACTCCCCTCAACCCCTGAAGACATCTGCGTTCTCAACTCCTGCATCAGACCCAGTGCAGCCAAAAGTAGGCTGTTCCCTGACCCAAAGAATCACACCTTCCCAGGGAAGGGGACGCTTAAATTCTTGTACACACTTCCCTTTGAGAACCGCTGAATTGAAGAGTAGAGACACTGTGTTTTCCAACAAGATGCATGGCTCAGGGGTGAATGAGCTGACCGGCAACGCTGCCAGCTTTGGATGTTTCTTTCACACGAGACAAGAAATAAACAAAGGCCATTTCTCTCTTCCTGGAAAGCAGTGGCCCTTTTAAGCCAAGGATGTCCAGGAAATTCTCCAGGGGAAGCCCTGGGCCTCCTTTGCATAGGTTTCAGAAGCCAGGAAAACAACACACAGCAGGGACAGGCAGGGTTAAGTCTGCCACGAGGCAGGGAGAAGTTCCTAGGGGATAGAATCTCAGATCCTAGCATGTGGGAAAGGGGAGTGGAAAACATCGACCTCCCCCAAGGGGGGATGGCCCAAGGCACAGGAGCAGAGCCAGGGGCCACATCCCAGGTCTACCGGGGCTGAGTGAACACAGGTATTTCTGCTGTACAGGAACAAAGCTGTGAGTCACGGGTCCCGAGTGAGTCTTGCCAACTGACTCAGTATGCAACCTAATGTGAACTTCAATAATTTCCTTAGAAAAGTAATTATGCCACAGCCAAAGGTCAAACAGGAAATAAAGACCCCAGCATTGCGCCCACATTTCTTCTCTAGTTAGAGCCAGGGTCACGTGACCAACCTCCTCCACTAGCTTGCCCTACAACCCCAACCTGCCCTGAGCTTTGGTTAATGAGAGGGAAGCCACCAAAGGTGTCCATCCTGGTCCAAATGGGATTCAAGCCTTGGATCTGCTTTGCTGGCATCCTGACCTTCGCCTTGGCTTCCACCTTGAACTGCCCTGCTGAGCCCCTAGTTCCTGTGCACCCAAGTCTCTAAGCACAGCGTGCCCTGCTTCCACAGCTGACCTTACGTGAAGGGCTATTCCTGAGCCCTTGCCTGAATCTGGAGACTTCTCTCATCTGTCTCTAGGTTCTGTGTGCTGGGAACAGGGTTCTCTTCCAGATGTGGCCTGTTCTGATGAGCTCCACAAGCGGGAAAGCCTTCTAATCTGTCCCTTGCCCCCACAGTGCCTACACAAGGTCCCTAGCAACCCCAACAACCCCACTCACCCCTCTGCACTTTACCGTGTCCCATCTCTGGCTTTATTACAAAGCATGACTTTGAACAGAGAAAAATTAGCAGTTACTTTGTGCCTTGATTTGTATTTCTTTGCCCTTTCTTTCTTTGTTTCTCTCTTTCTTTCTTTCTGCATTAAAAAGTTGTGTTTTTGTTACACCTATCAACACGTAAAAATGGGTTTCCACTGTCCAGATACCATACCTACAGAGAGCAATACTCAGACTTCTTAGATGCCTTTGCTAATCGTAAAACTTAATTATCAAGCTGCTTTGAGAATTAGAATGTAAACATCAGCACAATTAATGAACTTCTAAGTGTGGTACAGATGAAGGGAATCTTCGATTTTAGATAAAACTTTTGAACAACTGAGTCTTTCTTTAATACTCTGCACATAGAAATCCCCAAAGGTTAAATCACTGATCATACTTTAAATTTGGGCTTTAACTCACTGAATATTGAAAGCTCTCCTGTGAAAGTCTTGCTTCCCTACCTGTAGTCATTCTTTTTTCTTTTCTTTTCCTCCCATACATGTTTTTTGAAAGCTACCTCTGAGTTAGGCGCCGTGAAGGAAACATCCCATCTGAGTTCATTGAGCCAACAGTGACAACAGGAAGTTGTGGTGATTAATCTTGACTACCACCTGATTACCTGGGGGGACACACAGGAGATTAATAGAGCCCGCTTCTATTTTGTCCCTTCCTCTCCAGTGCTCTTATCCTGTCCTGTTTCCTGACATCCACGAAGTAAACAGCTGTGGTCGCCTGTGTCCTGCCGCCATGATGTTCTACCCGGCCTCAGACCCATAGCAATGGAGGTGGCAACCGTGGACTGAAACCATAAGCTAAAGAAACCATGTCCTTGGTGGACCCGCCCCCACCCATAGCACGACGACAGGGTGGAGCCGGGCGGTCCGCTGTGAGCATATGTGCTTTCCCACCTCCAACCATGGCAGTTTGTATACACCCATGTATGTTATAGTATAGTCTGAGGCAGCTATATCTCTTCCCAAGGTGAGAGTCCAAGGATATAGATAAACCCAGGAGTACAGTTATTATCACAGG